>JBBMEG010000245.1:0-45218 GCA_037832605.1 Cyclanthera cordifolia
CAAGGCGAGGCGCAACACATGCGCCTTGCGCCTAGGCGCGCGCCTTACCGCGCCTTACCGCGCCTTTCAAAACACTGAATGGAGCACACCAACCATTTGTCTGTACAAGGTTGCATTCATAAGTGAACATAGTTTTGATGGAGTGTGAATACATAAAGCTGAATACATAAAGCAGATGCAACCGTATGAGGATGTCTTTGATATATTTCAATTGATTGAAGATTGGATCTTTTTTCTTATGTTCAACTTTTAGTCCCAAGAAGTAAGTCAATGAGCCAGATCTGTCATTTCAAAGTTGTTTCAAAGATTTTGAACCAAGGTATTAATGTAACAATAATCATTCCTTGTTAACACTATATCATCAAAATAGAACAGTAGGTAAGATGGAGTTTTGAACATGTCGGATAAAAAGGGAAGGATTCGGAAATGAAGCTTTAGAATCATGTTCAAGAAGATGAGTTGTGAAGTATTCTTACTAGGTCCTTGTTGCCATTTTTAAACCATAAAGGGACTTGCGTAGACGACAAGCCGAGTTAGGATAATATAGATCAATGAACCCCTGTGGATGATTTATGTACACTTCTTTGTGCAAGCCTCCATAAAGAAGACCTTCTTGACGTCTAGCTATCGTATATTCCAATTGAATCGTGCAACCGAGGCTAGAATTATTAGAAAAGTTGGTTTCTCAACAATTGGATGGAAGTTTCAAAGTTGTTGATCCCATGCTCTTGATGAAATCCTTTGGCCAGTAAACGTGCTTTGTAATGAAGTATACTTTCATCAGGTGTCTCTTGACTCAATAAATCCATGCACATCCGAATTTTTGTTGGGAGGTTTTGGAACAAGGTCCCATGTGTGTTGAGTAACGTACTGAATTCCTTACACATTACACCTTGCCAATCTAAGAAGCATGGACACGAGATACAGACACGACACAATACAAACATGTAGATACGTCATTATTTTAAAATGTAGGATATAGATACGTTGAAAACACGTTTTTTATTATAATTTTATATGATATACTATTAAAAGATAAAGTCTAAAATGTTAAAATTTTTTTACTAACTATGAAAAATATTTCAATATGGATGAATATGAAGTTAACCCAAGTAGTTAGTTATATGAATCCATTTAAATCTAATAAAGAACAAAATCTTATCATTAAAGAACGCAAACTAAAAGCACACGAATCAAAATTTATAAACCTACCTTTAACGATCTCAAAATACATTTAGTTTTTACCCTTTTTTTTTCTTCATTCTATTTTCTTTCTTTCATTTTAGTCCACTTGTCTTCAGTGGACGTCGTTGTCGACAGCCTCCAGCTACTGAAACAAATAAGTCTTAAATGGAGTGTCCATGGTGTGTCCGTGAAGTGTCAGCAATGAAAAATAATAATTAATAAAAGAGAACACAAAATTTTGAGTGTCAGACATGTGTCTGAAGAGTGTCCGGAAGTATTGGTGTCCGACATGGATACTTTATCAAAATAGAAGTTTCCGTGCTTCTTAGTTGCCAATGATTAAATTTTGATCCCTGTGTAAAGGAAGAGGGTTCTATGGAGTATGGTGTGAACATCAATGTCTTAGAAGACTTTTTTTTTGAGATACCTGATTTTGCACGAGTTTGCATGTGGTGAGTATTCTGAGTTCCTGCAGAAGAGCTAGAGCTAGTATCTAAGGACCCAGAGGTTGAATTTATCTATAGAAGTTGCAGAAACACTTGTAGCAATATCACCAGTGGTTGTATTAATAGTTTTTGTGCATTAGGAATATTTATCACACGGGGTTGTATTAAATTATTAATAGTGTTTGGTGCATTAGAATTTCACACAAGATCAGAGGTATGACAGGGTACATAATTATCATTAATGGGTAGTAGGAAATAGATGAAGAATGAACTCAGTGTTCGTGTTGATTGGAAAAGGTTTGATTGTTAGCAGCTTGCACAACATTGTACAGAAAAGCCAAATTAGTGGAACAATTAACAAAATATTATATAAACGGTCATGAAAAAAACCGCCTCTAAGAAATTCCATTGTAAAAGAAAACTAGAGCCTTTCTACAGGTGGCATTTCCTCTTCATGTGTTGTCAAGTTCTTGATGGGTGATCATAGAAACATATTTACATTTAAAGCGTGCGCTTGTAGGATCCGAAGTAAGAAATTGAGCTTGGAATTGGATTAGGACTTTAGAGGAAGTTTTGTCTAGAGCCTAGAGGAAGTTGGAAGACAAAGTTATTATTATTATTTTTTTAAGCTTGGCGAATCGAAGATCTTGGAATGGTTCGAAGCCTCCATTCTTCTCAAGGTCCTCCTATGAACCATAGAGTTTATGTAGGAGAAATTAAAACCAAAGCAAACATATTGAAGTGCCACGGTTGGAAAAATCTGGAATTTATGTGGGCTAATTGTTCTGGAGAGAGGATGGGAATTTAAATGGAAATATTTTGCTGAAAGAGCAATATAGCTCGGCGGCATCAGTTTATGCCCAATGACCATGAGATCCCCTATCCCCAATTGTTGTGATCTCAACAAAAAAAAGGAAATATTTTACTTATAATCTAATTTAAGGAAAGGAAATCAAATAGCGGATGAAATCTAACATCGGAGTTTCTTCCAATTATTTGAAGCACGCGAATTAACCACATCTTTTGTGCAGGTCGACAAATGGAATGAGCAGAGAGAGAATGGCACTTTCCCGGGCCCTCTTTGAAAGAATGTTCATCACCCGGAAAGCACAGTGTATGAATTTATGTATGTTCTCGAGTTCTATGAAGGAACTGTTTCAAAGTTTCATACTTTTGCATTCAATCTCAGAAAATAATAAAGGTTAGCATTTTGTTTCAACTCTTTCTCGAGTGTAGTTATTATGACTTAATTGTTGATTGTGAACAAACATGGTGAATTGATCCAAAGCACCTTGACATTTGTGTTTGCCCATTTAACGTCCCTTCAGCCTTACTCTGCACAGTTTATTGTTACTTTCTGAAAATGGTTTCTTTTAGCTTTAGTTTAGATCAGTTTTTTCATGTGAGATATGTTCTGGCTTCTCGGAATAAACAAAAAAAAAGAAAAAAGAAAGAGAGAGAGAAAGAGATTAACCAATGCTATTATGAATTTAATCTAAACAATGCGAGACTCCTTCGTATTTCATAGCAATCTTCTTCTTGAGCAAAGTATCGTTAAACCTTTTCTTAAGCCCGTCTTCTTTGGTACTTGAGGATTTATTCTCTCTTTTCACAAAGCCCGAGCTTTTGTCAAATAGTCAATCTATTTTAGTCGATTTTTAGACAAACTCTTCTTTTCTTTGAAGTATATTGTCAATCTATTTTAGTTGATATAAAGATCAAACCCCTCGTTTTTTGAAAGTACACTATCATGTTTTTTTACCATGACTATGTTTTGACTCCCAACATTTTTGTTCTACATCATGAAGTTTTTGTTTTACCATTATGATTATGTTTGGAGTACGACACTTGTGCCATTTTTGGTGTTGTATTGTCTAGTTTGGGTAAAACTCATTTGTTTTTAGGTTTGTCTATTTGATTATTGAAAGTATATCTAGACTAATTTACCAAGTTAATAAGCAAATAATTTCAACTAACCAGATGGAAAAATTTATTAAGTTGGAGATATAAATAGTATATTTGAAATATATGGACAAAATGTAACCAGATATAAATAAAAGGGTACAATGTTGGTATTTTAGTATATTGTTTAAAACATCAACTACATAAAACACCAAACACTACATCATAGCCTATCAGTTGAGGAATAAACACCGACGAGAAATAGCCGTTGTTGCAACGACATTGACTTCGAACTACCTAAAGATAGAACTGGTGATTAGAATTTCCAACAACAATATTGAGCCAAATTGAAATGGTTAAAAGCACCAACAAAATAGCTTTATCCTATCCGTCCGAAAAAGACAATCTAGAAAACCAGTTGAAGCTTCAAAATAAACAAACAAAAGTAAACCCAAAGACAAGGAGGAGATCGAACCGTTTGAAAAAACAGGAACCAGACCAAGAAACCACCTGATTTTGAAAATCCGGATTGATTTTGGTTCCAGTTCAACAAACAATTGTTCATATCTACATTAACAATTAAAATGAAAGAAAGATTTTGTTTGCTTTCGATATCTCCATTAAATATCGACTCCCCTCCTCCGAATATCATTGAGCAATCATTATTTTTGTGAACTCTCTCTTCTTACCAAGGTTCATACAAAATTTTCTATAAATATTAATATATTTATTTTTATAAAGTCGAGTATCCATTTACTTTGCTACTATCGGGAAACATGCACAAAGATTAAAGTGGATTTTTCATCTATAGCATTTTTTTTTTTATTTCACGATACCAAAATTTAGAAAATATTTCAGGTGTAGCAGAAAAGAAGTGGTGGAGATGTAAAATGACTAAAATATTCTTGTTTTAATCAGTTCAGCTAATAGTCTTCTATCAGTAGATTAATTTCAACTGAATGCCTTTAATCAGTAGTTCAATTGATACACTCAATTAATTCGTTGATAGTCTTCAGTCAATTTATTGAAAAGAAGGTAAAAATTGAATTTTTTGAAAAACGAATAGAAATCTGTGTAGGAATTTTTTTTTAAATAAGTTATAATTAAAATAGATGAATAAAAAGTTTTTTAATGAAAAAATTTTATGCATAATTTTTCAAGATAAGATTATAAATTTAGTTTTAAACTTTTAAGTTTCTGTCCATTTAGTTTTAAAATTTGAAAGTATTTAAAATAAATCATTGATGTTTCAATTTTTTTTTCTAAATAGATATCTAAACAAGTATATAACAGCTATCTATTTATTATTATTATTATTATATTTTTTTTTTTGAAAGAAACTCAACTTCATTACCAACAACCATCACACATGCATCTTAACTTCATTGCCAAGAGCAAGCCACTAACAGGTCCCTCCCACAATTGACATGATCCCTATACACATGTTGGAAGGTGATCAATTAAATAAGAATCAAACTAGTAAAGGAATCTTGGTCGATAATCCATCTTATCGGGACTAAAGTCATAGCCAATTTAGAATACTCAAACTCTATCGAAAGTCAAAAAATTATCGTCGCAACCTCAAAGATGGACTTTCAATGCATTTTGAGTGATAACCCTTGAAGCAAAGATGGACTTTCAATGCATTTTGAGGGATAACCCTTGAAGCGTAGAGACAAGTGAGGTGCAAGACCCCACCAAAGTATAAAAAGGAAGAGAATAGATCCAACACAAACCGTACTTATCCCATACTGACTGAACGAACCAATGAAAGGAACATCCTTTATCAATTAGAATATCCCAAAAAAGATCAAACTTCATTCAGAAATAAACCTTGTAAGCACACAAACCACCACTCCACTGCAAGAACTCCATCAAAACTACAAACTTCCTCCAACAATGAATGAAGACTAAACAGAAGAACAATAACCTAATAAAATTTCTAAGCCCAGACCACAACTAGACAACTAAAAAACAACAAAACAAACATCAAAGAAACTAAGAGAATAATCAAGCCAAAAGACACATAACTGTCAGGCCAAAGCCACATTGCAAGGAAAAATTAAAATAAATTGGAATGGAAGCACGTCCATGTAGCATATACCAAAAGCCTGATCCAAACCAACCAAAAAGACCCAAACATTTGTGGGTTTCTTTTTCTACCAAGTAAATTTGTGATTTAGCCTTTCAATAAAAGCAAGTTATTTCAAGATTATATTATAAATTAATGTTGTAAAAAGGAACTATATCATAAATATAACTTATGTTAGATAAATTAGAAAATATTTCCTTGAAATGTGTTGGGTAACTCTTTCTTTGTAAAATAAAACCATAAAAAAAAAAAACCAAACTCAATCGATATATTAATTGGTTTAATTAAGGCTACATTATCAAGTAATAACCCTCAACTTTGGAGATTTTGTCAACATTATGTCTGAACTTTAAAAAGATTTAAAAATATCTATGAATTTTACAAAATATTTCAAAAACAACTTTTTTGTTAAATTTGTATGGACACGGATAAAGTTTAGTTTTAAAAAAAGAGTCTATGAACTAGGGGTGATTTCAATTTGATTTTTGTAGATTTTGTGTCAAATAGATAGCAGTACCAATATCGCAAATTTTAATAATTGGGTCCAAATCAAGGTATAATAAAGGACAAAATCATTGGTTAGATTTTTATTTGGTTCGTTTCGATTTTTGTTTAAATTTCGATTTTGATTTCGATAAAAAAATTTTGTTTATTTTTCAAATTTTTTGTTTCATTTTCAATTTGATTTTTAATTTTATTCTAAAGATTTTCATTTTACTAACAAAAAAAGAAATCATGTGTATCTCAAAATTTACCATGTTTTACTTCATATTTCACATTTAAATTGGTTCTTCCATCAAATTTAAATACCAACATATACTTTTTTCTTATTATTTTATATATTCGGTTTGGTTCTGTTTTTTATTGATTCTTCCCTCAAGAACTGAAACCAAATCGATATATTTCGATTTTCTAAAATATCAAACCGAATGATCCAATATTGTTCTAAAAAATCAAACCGATCCATTGAATCCGTTTGGTTTAGTTCGATTTTGCCGATTTTCGGTTTTTCCATTCTCCCCCTATGAACTATTAAAAAGTTTCAAAAATATCCTTAGCTTTAAAAACTATTAAAAAAATACCTTCACCATTATATTTTAAATGAACAATGTTAAAATTTTATTTGAATAGATATATCATTAACAGTTGAGAAATATTAAAAACAAAAGAAAAATCTTACTCCAAAATGATTATTCTTCTTTCTGTACTTCATATATCTTTTCATGTGACAATAAACATATATTATTTGGAAGATGACCGTCATAATTTAATCAACTATGCTTCATAAAATCAAAATTCATTTTCTTTTTATATGGAACAATAGAAGGGTATTTGGATGAGTTTAAAAACCAAAATCAAGTAGAGATTTAATCACTTTTTTTAAGTTAAATGATAACTTATCATTATTTATTTGGTGAAATCAATTTCTAACTTGAATCAATTAAACAATTTAGTTTTCTAAATGTTTGAATTTAATATCTTCCTCTAGAGACATAATAATAAAAATTCTCAATAACTTCATAATTGCTTTCAAATTAAGATTTTTTTGTTTAATATTGTATCAAGATTATCCCTAATGTATAACCCAATAGTCGAGTTGTGACCGTATTGGACATGCTTTCTCAAACGTCTCGGGTTCGAGACGGCTGGAAATGCTTAAAATAGAAAACTCTTGAAGTATCTTCGGTTTTGGCCTTGGGACGTGATATCAAACCCTTGATGTATGAGCCCATATGTAAACATAAGCAACCCGGTAGGGATTGTAACTTTGCTTGCAATTATGATATAGTGTTCATTTGTAACCTTGTGGTTTATTTAAACATTTGAATTTCTTCTTATCAATTGCTAATGTAACATTAAACGTAAGTTAAGGAATAATATCGACAAAACCTCTAAAATTGAGGAGTATTGTTTGATAATTTAGACTTTCGAAGAAAAAAAAAAAGGCAAATCGAAGTTTGAACAGTTGAAATGGAAACTGAATTTCTACCATTTTGACGTTGGGCTGATTTATTTATCTTTACTATAAATAAACTGCCATTGCTGAGTTGAAGACAAATGAATTGCATGAGAAAAGAGAGCTTCTTCTCCCATTGGCTCCCTCCAATTCTAAAATAGTATCTTACAAACTGTTTTTGGGAGATTATGAGTCTATAGCCTGTGTTGCTTTAAATAGAAGATTCCATTCACTTGCTTAATCAATAAGATATATATATATATATATATTTATATATATATATATTTATATGTGTGTGTAAAGTTTTTAAATTTCATTGTTCTCAATAAATATCATTCAAGCTATCATTTCACGATTGAATCTATTAGTTTGTGGGCTTGACTGAACCCATCAACTTAATTTGATTGAATCAATTTGTACTATATTTGATTTTTTCTAAAATGTTCATTCAAAAAAATTTAATTTTAATTTTTATTATTCATAAAAGAATCCCAATTTTTATTAACGATAATGTAGACCTAATAACCAAAAGATTTATCGAAAGGGTGCTGTTGTAAACTAATATATAAATATATATCACCATTTTTGTGTGCAGATAGGATGAATGATATTTGTTTATTGTATATTATTTTCAAATTATCAAAGAGTTATCGACTTATTAGTTTTATTTTTTTGATAGTAATGATCATTAAAATTAGTATTTGATCGCATTTATTTGAGAATAATTGTGACTCATTTGTATTATAAAAAAAAAAAAATCAAATTAAATTAAAAAAAAGATTGACGGAAGCACAAGTAACAAAAAGCCCTCCCAAATTCAAACCTCCCCGGAAAGCAGAAAAAAGATCACACGTGGCAGGCATTCAGAGCGAGTTTCCAAAACAACAAGCGCGTGAAGCTACCAATATATATCCGCAAAAACTCACCCAATTTTCACTCCCACTCGAAACGCTCACAAACATTTCCCCCTGTATCTTGAAAACAAAATGCTTCGAATCAGCAACAATCTCGTCGGAGTTCTCAATTTCATCACCTTCTTACTCTCGATTCCGATTCTATGGATCGGAATCTGGCTGAGAAAGCAAGGAATCACCGAATGCGAGAAGTTCCTGGACAAACCGATCATCATTCTCGGCGTTTTTCTCCTGTTGATCTCTCTCGCCGGAATTCTAGGCGGTTGCTGCAGAATCTCATGGCTTCTTTGGGTTTATCTCTTTGTTATGTTCGTTCTCATTGTCGTTCTGTTCGGATTCACTGTTTTTGCTTTTGTTGTTACCAATAAGGGCGCCGGCGAGGTGTTGTCGAATCGGGGCTATAAGGAGTATAGACTTGGGGATTACTCCGATTGGCTGCGGAATCGAGTCGATAGAGCTAAAAATTGGAACAAAATCAAGAGCTGCTTCATTGATGCCGAGATTTGTACGTTCTTTGCTGATATTTATGGTAATGATACTGCTGAAGAGTTTTATAAGGAGAATTTGAATTCAATTCAGGTATGTTGATGCTTAATTTAATATCTGTTTTCGGCTTTTGTTTTTATCAGGGTTGTTTTGGTTGGATATTTTACACCAAAATTGTAACCTAATTTAATTTAAGTCTATTTAGAGTTTATGTTAATTTTTTTAGTAAATAAATTAAAATACTTGATACATAGAAGTTGTTTGGCTAGGGCGGGAAAGATGAGATGGGAGGAAAAGTGAAAGTAAGTGTTTGATTAGGATCGACACAGTAGAAAAGAGATAATAAATAGGTGTTTGGTGGGATGATAATGAATACAAGTTATTAGAAAAATATTTTTGAAGTATAGTTTCAATTTGATCAAACATTATATCCATAACATTTCAAGAATGCTCAAAATTTTAGTCTAATTTCATTTTGATCTATATGTTTTAAAATTTTGAACACTTTTACTCCTAATATTTCAATAATGCTCAATTTTAGTCATTTTCTAATTTACTTTTATAGTTATTTTATTTTTAAATTCAAATCACGTCAAAATTTAAAAAATCATTTAATCAATATGTTAGTTTTTAAAATTAATCTAACAATCATTTTAGTCAACATTATGCTTCTTCTTTTTTTTATGTCAGTGATTAGAATTGAATATTATTGAAATTTAAGAACAAGGTTTTCGATTTTGAAACACAAACACCAAATATAAATTAGATCACAAATCCAATGACTAAAAATATATATTTCTATTGATTTTGATAAGTTTTGAACTTAATTTTTTTTTTTTATTAATTTTAAGTTTGATCTAATTTGAATTTGGTTGTATGTTCCAAAATTAAATAATTTTACTCACATTTTTTCAATAATACTCAATTTTAGTGTGAATAGGATAATTTTAAATTTCAGTATATTAATAAATTGATGATTGTAATTTTTGACATAAATTTAATTAAAAAAACACACACACAAGGACTAAAACTAAGCATTATTTAAATGTCCGCGAAAAAAATGTTCAAAATTTTAAAATATATGGACCAAAATAAAACTAGATCTAAACCTAGGACCAGAAGTGAGCATTATTGAAATGTGATAAATAAAAATATTCAATTTTAGAACATTAAGTACTCATTGATATTGGACTCAAAATGTAGAGACCAAACATGTACTTTTCCTTTAAAAAAAAAGATATTTAATAATTTTTAATATAATAAATACTTTAAATGGAAGAAAAAGTATCATTTTAGTTATATACATTTTATTTGTTATATAAATAAAATAATTAAAATAATAAATTATAATCATATCAGTTACCAAATAAATTAAATAAAACATGTAAAATAAAGAATAATGAAAATTATAAATAATAGATCTAACTTAATTTTTATAATGGAAAAATTAGTTGGTAACTCAAATAAAAATGTTGAAATTTTACAAAGGTAACTCAAATAACGACAATAATGAACCAATGAACTATTGCTAGAACTCAAATTTCTAATCACTCAAAATAATTCTTTATTTATAATTATTCAAAATAATCATTCTACAATTTCATATCCAAATATCTTCTAACATCTCATCAAACCTCAAATCAAGTTTTATATCAAATTTCATTTAAAATAAACCTTTTCTCTCCAAAACAAAAATTTCAAAAATAATTTTTCCAATCTCTCCCCTCTAAAATCGATCTCCAAACAAATATTTCATATTTCCGCAAATCACTCTATTTCATCTTCTTCCTCCACGACCTCTCCTCTCCTCTCCTCTCCTCTCCTCTCCTCTCCTCTCTTCTTTTCTCTTCTCTCGTCAACCCAAAATCCAAGCACCGGTGGTTCGAAAAAGTTGAGTTTTGTTTTGTTTTTTATTTTCTTTTTTTGACATGGTACTGTTTTGTTGGTTTAGTCTCGGTGGCAGCCTCTTTACTGTTTTCAAAACTTTGTGTGCAAGCAAGATTGGAGGCTTAATTATGATATTTGGCAATTTCATTCTTGTGCCAAATTAGACTAGTTTAATGTTCTTCATATGCTGAATGTAGATCAACTTCTAATTTTCTTGCAAATTAACGTGCAGTCTGGTTGCTGTAAACCTTCAAACGACTGCGATTTCAAGTACGTGAGCCCGATTATCTGGAACAGCACGGCAACAAGTTCACCCAACCCTGACTGTAAGTTGTGGGGAAATGATCCCAAGACTCTGTGCTTCAATTGCCAAGCCTGCAAGGCTGGCCTGCTGGATAAAATCAAGACCAACTGGAAGAAGGTTGCTATTGTCAACATTATATTCCTCATCTTCCTCATCATCGTCTACTCGATCGGCTGCTGTGCTTTTCGGAATAACAGACAGGACAGTGCCTATAATCAGCAATGGAAGTGAGATCTCGACCCGAAGCCATATAGAGTTCTTAAACTTTCTCATTGTTTAGTTTTCACTTTCCAAATTTCCCTTTTCTGCTTTTAGAGATATGTGGTTGATGATTTGTAGTGCTGATTATTGATTATTTGGTAATGAGATTTTGATGTTATTTCATTTCATTTCAAGAGCAAGGAGAAATGCCAGCCAAACAGCTCACCTTAACCCCAAAGGCGGTATATATATAAATCAATATACACCAAACTTTTATTAGGACAAAAGGAAAGAATACAAATAGACATAACGAAAAATTTGAGGATAAGAAAACGTCATTGCAAAATGTTCTTTAACATCAAACTCTTTCCGCAAAACGAGCATAATGTCACAGTCGCTTTCTTCGACTCATGCTTCGTCATTATCTCACGCTCGTCATGGCTAGCCTTAGAGGAGAATTCAAGCCCCAAATTCGAATCGTCCATACTTTGTGGCACGTCAAGACGTTAAGCTAGGTTCACCAGGCCTCGATTATGCTTCTTCAAACACGCAGCTTAATTATCTTGGTTATGCTTGTATGCTCCCAGATGCATCCGTTCGGCCAACGGGAATCTAACACAAGAGGGCGGGTCGCCACTCCATTATACGTACCAACCTCTATTCCATGGGCAAGGGCGCAATGTCGGCACACCTGTGCCGTTCGACATTGTGTCCAGATTTCCATTCCCGAAGGAAGCTGCTCAAGACACTCGTCTTGCAAGCGCTCGCCCACACCGCGACACACGCATGTGTTAAGGGGGTAGCTCACTTAGGTCACACGGCCCAGGGGTGGTGGAGAGCTGACACCATGCCTCCCTACAATCACCATTTTCAGTTTTCCACAAATACATGTCTTTTTGGCGAGAAATCATACGCCAGCGTGGAGCGTCCGTCGGATGTCTAACTAATTGACACCAAACTTGGTGAGCTTACATCTTAACTTCATATGGACTTAACTCTAGAGCCGCTTATCAAAAATTCATCTTTCGAGCCTTGACATCGTCGAGATGGCTTGGGGCCCAATCGTGGTCCCACTAGCCTTCACACTGACACCTTGACACATTATGACTTTGTTTCTTGATGCATATTAAACACTTTTTTTGGTGTGATAGATGATGCACCGTCCTCCTCAGTCACATCATGACTTGTCAAGACGTGGGTCGTCAGAACATATTCTATGACTATGACACATAGCTCATAATCAACTGACACTACTGATGCCTTAACATCTATTCGGCCAATAGTTCAAGTCTCCCTAATCCTTCTTTGTTGCACTCAAAAAAAAAAAAAAAAAAAAAAAATTAAATTAAAAGTATAATGAAGAAGTACTAAGAAGTGCCATAGTCGAATTATTAATCACTGTTGAGTTATTAATAAATGTTAATATTGTGACTATAGCTTGTATATTGACAGTTTTTTATAGTAATTAATTTATGTAACATGACTTTTCATTTATGTCAATGTATCGTTTTTATGACATTTTTTATGTATATATACCAACATGTTTTGTTTATGTCCTTATTTATCACAAATGACATATAATATCCAACCATAAATCTAAACAAACTCACGTTTTAATAAATTAAATCGTTTTATATATGACATAATAAAATTGAACACATTAAAAACAAAAATCATTGCAATAACAATACACGATGATTCTTCAAACGAGCGAAATGTTTGAAAACTAAAATGAAAAAGCCATAATGATTTGTTCAACAATTCCTCCATTCAGGGGTTCATGCGATTTATATATTTCAAGAACAAATATTCGAGATTCATGCAATACCTATATATAAAAAGAAAAAGAAAACATATTTCAAAAAACTCATTGAAAACATTCATATTAATTTGTATCGCATTTGAGATCCAACAATTAAGATATATGAGTACTGTTGGTAAGAAGACTTGAAACTGCGTGAAGTCTATAATCAAAAGAGAATTCGGAAGATAAACAAACATTGAGAATACTATCAAGTGGATGAAGAAGCTGTGTAGCTGGTGTTTGGATGCAAACAAAGTATCCTACATTGGTTACAAGATGGAAGGATCATGAGTATATACGTGATGACAAACGTCTCTATTGATATGAGGCATTTTGAGTGAAACTAAAAGCAAAGTCATGGGGATTATGCTCAAAATGGACATTCACAATTTACGTATTTGACTCTTAAACCACAAATATACAGCTAAAGTATCATAATTCTATTATCTCCAAAAAAACAAAAAATAAAAAAAAAATAAAAATAATAATTCTAAATTGTATATCAACCTAGTAAGTACAAATTAGTAAAATAAAACTCATTGAGACTTAGTATTTTTTAGTGCAGCTAAAATAGAGATAGAAGTTATATTTTTTTTATAACATAAAAAAAGTACATTGACCACGTAAATATTAGGATCTTTTTGACATAAATTTTTATAATATGTAGAGATGATTTTTATATCTATTTATACCTTGAATCAATGTAACAGCACAATGTTGAATCAATCCAATTAAAGTATTTTATAAAAAAAAACATTGAATCAATCGATTTACAGCAAAGATAAATAAATAATTTTATTTAGTTAGGAATCTGCTTATAAATTTATTTGTAAGAAACATAATTTTTTTTTTTTTAAGTTATAATATTGAAGTGAGACTCAAACTCATGACCTCTCGATCATTGAGTCTATTTTAATTCATCTTTCATTTTTTTTTCCGTTGAATTTGTAAAGATTAACATTTTTTTTTTTTTAAGAAATTCTTCTTATTCACATATACAAATACTTTTAACTTTTTGTTTTTAATAAATGATATGCATTTAAATAAATAATGTTGAAGAAAGATATAATTGAAATTACATATTAAATTTGAAGTAATCCATATGAACAAAACATTATAAATTCTACATATTAATTACAAATTTATGGGCATTTTAAAAAGAGTTACAAAATAAAAGAGTTACTTAGCAAGTGTTCTCTAGTTTATTTGCTTACAATTAAATAAAATTTCAATAATTTATAGTAAGTTTAATAAAAACACCAAATCTTATCGAAAAGGTTGGTTGCAAAATAATTTTATTGTTTGATGTTAATCTAATTCAACATCAGCATTATAAATTCTCTCGTCAAGGACATTTTTTTTTTCTGTAGTCTAAAGAAGAGAAATTCAAAAGTTTTAAATAATTTTGTAGGAAAACAATTGAGTGGTTTTTATAACAATGGAAGATGTACTACCTTAATGCATATTCACAAATTTAATAGAACAGTTTTGCCAAAGTGAACACAACAAAACTGGTATCCTAATGTTTTAACATCTACTCATCAATTGTTCAACTTTCAAGTCTTTCCATTCTTCTTTTGTTTAGCTTTAATATTATGTTTATTTTTAGTAGAAAATGAGTGGTATACAACTATTTTTGAAAAATTACTTTGAGAATTCATCTCTCTTAACTACTCATCAAACTCTCTATTAGATGACTTCTTCAAATTTCACATCAAATATATCACTCAATCACTACCAATATCAACTTCAAACAAGTAATTAATTATTCAACTGCTTCTGACATCAATTTTCAAACAAATATTCAACTGTCATTAACTCATCCACTTCTCTCTGTTCCTCCTCACACCATTCTTTTCTAAAAACAAAAAAAGAACAAAAAAAAAAAAAAACAAAAAGGTTAAAGATAAAGAAAAAAAAAAAAAAAATTTATTTTTCATATTCTTTCCAAAATATTTATTGAAATCGTGCAAATAAACCGTTCAAAACGCTAGGGGTGTTTGTTTGAGTTTTATGAAGGAGTTATTTTGAGTGTTTAGTAATAGCTAGTTTGTTTGGAGGTTTTACTAGAGTGTTTAGAAGATGTGTTATTAATTTTTGTTTGTTTGAAAGTTTTAGTAGAATGTTTATGAATGAGTTATGAAAAGTGTTTGAGATGTGATATGATGTGACATTTATGAATATTTTGAAATAATTTTTTTTGTGTAAATATATTTGAATAAATAAGAGAGAAAAAGGAAAGTAAAAAAAAAAACAAATAAATTTTGCAACTTGCGCCACGTGGCGCTGCAATGGTGGCAGCTTGCCCCTTAATCCATTCTGAAAAAAAAAAAACACCTAAAACTAATTTTTAACTAAAACCCAACCCCATTTTAAAACCATTTTACAAACAGCTCCTAAAAGTGTAAGTAATTTTTTTAATCATCAAAATTTTAATCAAATAATTATGTTTTAATTGCATAAATCATCCATAAGTTTTAGGAATGGTAATAATTAATCTTCTAAATTTATTATAACTTGATAAGTGTTTGGACTCATTGTGCTAAATTGAAGTATTTTCACATGTGTGAGGAATAAATCAGTTATATATATGTTATTTTTTATTTGTGGTTAATTCAAAATTTGTAAAATAAGATTTGGGGTAAAATATGTGTTCAGTACACGAGATTCTGACAAATAATATGAATGTGAGAAGCGTGTAAATTTGAAATGTATATATGTATTGATTTGAATATATGCGAATGTGAGATAAAATCTTTAATATATTCCTCTGATTCTTTCTCTCTCCCATACAAATATCTCGAGGGCTTCACAGCTTTATGGTTGGTCTCTAAATTTGGAGAGTATTCTGTCCTTTTGAATTCTCTCTATAGTTTCAAATTTCCAGACCCTTGAAAATGAAGAAGAGCTCCTTTATTTATATAGCTTCCATGGACTTTGACTTGGGCCTTGTTGGGCTTTTGGACCTGGACTTTAGGCTTGACCCATTTGACTCGTATATATGAACTTGACCATTCATATGAACTTGAGTCATATTAAACTTGAGTTTTATTTAGTTTTGACCCAATTTCAAAATTGAATCAACTTTTAGTCCAATGTAATTTTTAGAAAAATTGTCTCGAAATTTAATTTAATTTTGTCATTAAATTTGGGATAATGACGTGACAATTTATATGATTGACCGAAATTTCTCTGTCAACAATATCATTCTAGTCTCTAATGTTAACATTTGTTGCATTTTGATCCTTGAAATTTCAAAAATTCTACTTTAATTCATAAACTTTGAGATTTGTTCTTTTTAATTTATGAATTTTTAAGCGTCCAATTTTAAACCATAAGTTTTGAGATCGGTAATATTCCATCCTTGAACTTAAAAAAAATAATGGTAATTAGAAATTCATTAATTTTTTTTTTTTTTTACAAAAGCTATCATATTTTTTAATTTTTGAGTATTGAAATTTTCAAGTTTATGGAGTAAAAACTTAAGTTACGTTTTTAAATAACTAAAATTGGACTTTTGAAATTTTAAGAACAAAAATAAACAAAATTAAAAAAATTTGACTTTTAAAAATTTTTAAACTAAAATAAAACAAAAATTAAAAAAATTAAAAACTAAAATTATACTAAAATTCAAGAATCAAAATAAAATAAATGTAAGAATCATTTTAGTGAAAGATTAATCCAAACAATGCCTCATCAAAAAATAATAATAATTCAGTAATATGTTGAATTGTGACCATATGAATTGAATTATTTTCTTTAATTAAAAACTTGAACATTTAATGTTCCACTTGACCAATATGTTGAATTGTGACCATATGAATTGAATTATTTTTCTATAATTAGAAAATTGAAAATTAATATTCCACTTGACATATTAATCCAATTTATCATTGGCCCATCTTTTGTGTTGTTGTTGACACTTTTTTGTCTGCAGCTTTCCCTTTGCAGATGTTCACTTATTTCAAGGGGTTCAAGTCCCGCGAGACCAGTCGTTTATGGGGCGATGTTTTTCCGACTACATAGTGAATCACAAGTGAGTAAGAACGAAAAATTTCTCGGGAGCTTGACCGAAACAAGATGGAGAATGTATTTTCATTATATTATATTATTTTTAATTTTATTTACTATATTTATATAAAAAATTTATTTCGATCAATATTATTCTTATATAATTAATGATGTAACTGTAACTAATAAACATTTATCTTGAACTATTGAAAAAATATCTAAAATTTAGTGAATTGAATTAATATTGAGAAAGTTTGTATAAAATTGAATAGTGATAATTCTCCGTGAAAAACTCGATGTCTGTGTGTTTCCCACAAGAAACCCCCGTCCGGATCTTTATAAAATTTTATGATAAATGTTATAGGGATGGTGTTTAAGATGGATAGTGGGAATGGGGCCGATAAAGTTATTTTCGTCCCCGCCCCTCCGTGGACGTCTCTATTTCTCTTCGAAATTGCAATGTATTTCTTCGTATTGAAAACCTTTCTCTGTCATTGCTATCCCCTAAATTCTTAAATATTTTATGGTATAATTTCATTAAACTCTTAAATATTTTATGGTATAATTTCATGAATAAAATTGATATTTAATTCAAAATTAAATAATACTGCTAAGAGATATATCAAAAAATATTTGAATTGAAATTTTAAGAACATTTAGAATGTGAACTTATTTTAAATATTTGAAAGTAATGATTACAATAACAAACATTTGTGAACGTAGTTCTTAATAATATTTAGAATTTGTATTTATAATGAAAATTTATTTTGATTATTTAAAAATAATGAATAGCAATAATTAAAATTAAGAACTTGTTTGAATATAATTTTTAAGTATATTTAGAATGCTGATTTATTATAAATACTTAGGAAAAATGATTAATAATTATTATAATAAAACACTTACTTAGATGTATTTAAAATTAGTATTTATAATGTGAAAATATTATGAATATTTAGAAATAATACCAAAAAAATCATTTGAATGGAAGTTTTTTAAGAATATTTAATAAATGTTGTTTGAAAATCACAATCCGAAGATCTTACATCGTATAGGTCCTATCAGATGTGTAAATGGCTTTTTAATTAATAATAACCCTTGAGATAACAGGTTAATTATCAAATAATTAATAATAACTAGTTACAAGTGTCCACTTATAATCATATGGTGGTATATCGGCCACGATTTTCATTAATTGCCCACATGGCAAAGTTTAGGCACGCACAACTTTGATCACGTGGGACCTTCCAGGAACGGGTAGACAATCAATTATCGTTGGTCTAAACATATTATAGTTTGTTTGATTCATTTATGGATATTGAAAAGATAATTGAAATCGAAAATGTTGGCGACTGGTTGATTTCATTGTTTAATGATAATTTAGTTTAATACAATATTAAATGTTCGATCTTTAAAATTGATATTTAGTTATTATTTATTTGATCGGTATAACAAGAAACGTCACACACTTTATTAATGAAGAAAACCTCTTTTAATAAAGAGAGTTGTAGTTACAATCTAATAAAAATTAAGAAGCTAAACATTTTTTAGTTAATTAACTAACTACAACAGAATGAGAGGAGTTAAAACTGATTCCCTCTCAAGATGGCAGTTGGTAGATGTTCAAAAATGCTCATCTTAACCATGAAGCTATGTAGAATTAAAACAAATAGTGTTTATTTAAACATATCAACAAGATTTGCTAATGTAACTGGCATCGATCGGGAAAAAGTTTGGGCAATTTTTTCTCATACAAAGTGGCAAGCAATCTCAATGTCTTTTGTTTTTTCGTGATAAATGGGATTGGTGGCTAGAGCAATTGCACCTAAGTTGTCGCAATATATGAGTGTTGGTGAAGGAGAAAGGACTTGCAGATCAATGAGTGAATGAGAAATCTAGATGAGTTCACTTATGACCGTTGATAATGTTCGATATTCTACTTTGGCTGAGGATTTTGAAATAGTGAGTTGTTTCTTTGTTTTCCAGCAAACCATAGAATCACAAAAAAAAAAAAAAAAGTTGTTACTGTCCTTCTTGTATCTAAACATGCTCCCAAATCAGAATCCACGAATGTACCTTTTTGATATTTCAATAAATGAATAGCAGCTTGCCTATGGTCATTATGGGCTTGGAGACATACTGAGTTTATGAACCACAAAGGGTGATGTTTAGTCTCGATATTTGTAGGTACAATAATCGACAAATTAAACATTTGTATGAAGAGGCATCCTTAATTGACAGTAATACTTCCTTAATTAGTTAATGGTTCTTTTAATCACCTAAAAAAAATGTATTTAATTAACTTAAACACATTTTAATTCAATTAAGCAAATTAACATTTATTGAAGTTGTTATATTTAAAGTTTAAGCCAAACAGATTTATAACACTTAGCATACAAATTTAAGTGTTACCATAAACTCTACATTTTTTTTTTGAAAATAACGTAAAGTAATAGAAATAAGATTAAATTGGCAGTACAAGAGTTAACGATCTCTTGCCTTTCTTCTGGGCCGGTAGAGTGAAAGACGGAATCTCTACCATCCAAATCTGAGCATTGTCGTTGGTCAATGAATCATAAGCTAAAACATGAGCTAAGCGATTTGTTGAACGATTGCACAAAATAAAGGAGCAAAACTCAAACTATAATGATAGCTCCTTAATATCCTCTTTCATGATTCCCATTTCAGCTAAATCCACTTCCTTGCTATTCAATTTGGATATGAATCTTTATGCATCTGCTTTCACTATCAGTTTCCGGAAACCCATCTCCAAAGCTCATTTTGATAGCTTCCTTAATGGTCGATACTTCTCCTATTTCTACGTTGAGTGGCAGTTCTAGCGGCCTAGCTAGCCATTGAGGCCATAATCTCTCCATGTTCATTTCGAATAACAACTCTCATACCAAATTTTTGGCTTAGTTAAAAACAACATCATTGTTTATTTTATAGCTAGACCTGTCCAGCGGTCTCCAACTAATGTGGCTATTGCCTTTGGTCTGTCCTAAATTTAGCGTATCAAGTCCATTATTTTGAGTTAACTCATTATAAAACATGACACAATAATCCAAATTCAGGAGAGCATTCATGTTGTATTTATCAATATTTGGAACCATTATGTTCCTATTAACACATATTTAGAATTAGAGTACTTTAAGTACGATAATATCGTAGTATGTTTATACCACTAAACTTAATACCACCATTATGAAACTCGTGACATAATATTAATATTGTAATACAACTAACATTACATAAATATATTATATTTTATTATAATACTATATGTATTACAATATTGGGAGACTTCCCCTCAAATAAAGTATACTCAAATATATAAAGATTGATCTTTCCTCTCTATTTTAAATCGGGAGTCTTCACCCATAATGTTAAGTCAAGAACCTAGCTTTTAAGCAAGCGTATTGATTAGTTATTGTGGTTCACCTAGATAACTATATTTTTTGTTAAAACTACTTTCCATTAGGGTGCTTATCTTTGGAATATAGTTCATTATTTACTTTAATTGAATAGGAGAGTGTAAATAGGTTGTCAAAGCTAATATAACTCAGCTGGCACTAATGATACATTAGCATTTATTCAGTGATTCAAATTTTTGTAGTGATAATAATTAACCTCCATATTCCAGTTTCATCATATATATTCACGACTTCTATTGAGTATACACAATTATATAATATGAAAGCTTACGAGTGGTTTTACAATTCAAAAAGAATCAAGATCCTGTTCTTTTTGTGGGGGGATCTCTCAATATTTTTAAACTTTGATGATTTTGTTTTTGGTCAACTTCCATGAAATCTTATATTAATAGAATTGTTATTCGCTTCCTATACACTCAAAATATTTTCTTTTATATGAACAATGTAGAGTTTTATTTGCATGGAGTATCACAAAATAGAAACTAGCCCACAAATCAATGAATTAAAAAATTAATCCTCCCTGCCTTTCCTTTCATTCACTAAATCTTCCTCTAAAATATTTACAATTTGAGAAATTATTAAATTTTTTATTAGTTCACATGTGGTGGGTGCTAATTTTGATATCACATGAGTATATATTAAAGTACTCGTAGTTATATAATTCAATAAAGTTCAAGATCTTCACAAATTAATATAAGTTAAAATAAAGTAAACCATACCTTGATCCAATACACTAATCTTGTAAGAATTTCATTTCTTCTCGTAAAACCTTGATTAAACTTTGGAAAGAATACATTTTTGGTCTTATTCTTTGAGTCTAGTTTCAGTTTGATTCATATGTTTCAAAATTGAACACTTTTATATATCTTGATATTTCAATAATGCTCATATTTGGTCCATAGATTTGCATCTAGTATTATTTTGATCTCTATATTTGAAAATTTTGAACATTTTTATCCTTGACATTTCAATAATGCTCACTTTTAGTCTTTGCGTGTTTTTTATTTTTATTTTTTTTAAACTAAATTTACGTCAAAAAGTACATTCACCAATTTATTAATATATTGAAATTTAAAATTATTCTATTCATCATTACGTCATATATCTATTTTTTTTGTCTTACAATGATTAAAATTGAGCATTATTATTAAAAGATCGTAAGTAAAATTATTTAATTTTGGAACATACAATCAAATACTAATTGGACCAAACTTAAAATTAAAATATATAGTTTTTTTTAAATACATACTGTTTTCGAAATTAAAATTATAATAATGAATTAAATTTTATGGAAAGGCGTTGATGATCATTTAACCTACTTATTATCTGTTTATCACGAGAACAATAACTAAAAAGAAACCCATATGGTAAGAAATAAACTTTTGATCAAATATATTAATTTTTTTTTAACTAGCTAAAATTATGAATTATTGAAATGTCAAGGTAAAAGTGCTCAAAATTTTCAAACATAGGAACCAAAATGAAACTAAATCCAAACATAGGAACAAAAAATGAGGATTATTGAAATGTCGGAGGTAAAAATATTCATTTTTAAATATAAGCACAAATTGAAACTAGACTCAAAAGGTAGGGACCAAAAATCTACTTGATAATATGGTAGAATTAGGATAAACCGTTGGGATTTATTTTTATATGAACATATCTTCTATTTAATAATAACGTCAAAAGCCTAAATACTTGTTAATAATTTTTTCAAATAGAACATAATAAAGAGACAAGAGAAAAACACCAGCAACAAATAGCAGCGAATGCCAAAAGGTTTTTGTATGTAATTACATCAAATTGTTGTACATTAAATGAGGAGAACAACTCACATAAATATAAGTAATAAGTAGCAGGTAAAAGGAAAGAAATGAGGAGTGTAGACGTTTTCATGCAAAGTGCCATGGAGAAATGCGTTCGAGACATCAAGTTTCTTAATAGTCCAATGTCGAGTAACTGCCAAACATAAAACCAAACGAATAGAAGCCGGCTTGATGGCCGAAGAGAAGGTTTCACCATAATCAATGCCTCGTGTCGGTTGAAAACCACGGGCCACTAGGCAGGCTTTATAGCGGTCAATCTTACCCTGAGTATCACGTTTGATTTTATAGACCCATTTCCTACTGATAAGATACTGAGACACGGATGCACACACCAACGCCCATGTGTTTTGTTTTTGAAGAGCAGCAATTTCACTTTCCATAGCTAACTGTCATTGTGCCACTTGACTGGCATCTTTATATTTCACAGGCTCTATAAGATACCAATCAACTGTTTTGAGTAACTCTTGTTAGTCCACTAAATGAAGCTTTGGGTTTATGTATACCAAACTTGGCACTGGTTTGCATTGGACGTTGGTTAATAAGAAATGGAGCAATAAATGGATAATGGTAACTACGATTGTGAAGCAGTAGTGGAGATCGGGGCAGTGTCGGGAGCAGAGACATCTAGTTGATTGACAGGAGAAATGAGGGATGCAAGGGTAGGAGATGAGGGATGAACAAGATTGGGAGGATTTTTAGAGGGTTTTTGGGAAACAACAAAGGGTGGTCTGTAGGTAGACGGGGCACCACCAAGGGGAGGTGATATTGGCACCCAAGTATTGCCAGTAATTGTGGAATCAGTGGTTGAAGTGCTAGATCTTTGTTGAAATAATTCTACAATAGGAAAATCTGCTTCATTTAACACAACATGTCGGGAGATAAACAATTTCCCAAATGCACTTAAACACTTGTAACCTTGATGATGATTGTGGTAACCAAGAAAAAACACTTATGATCATGAAAGTTAAGTTTATGCGACTGAAACAACCGAGTATATGGATAACAAACAGTGTCAAACATCGTGCGAAAGTTGTAATCAGGTCGTCTCTTATGTATAACATGAAATGGTGATAAATGATCAAGAACCGATATAGGAAAAAGATTGATAAAAAAAATCGTTGTATGAAATGCTTCCCACTAGTAATGCAAAAGCATTTGTGCTTGGGTTAGTAAAGACAAACCTATTTCTACTATGTGTCGATGTTTCCTTTCCATTCTTCCATTTTGAGGACTTGTATAAGGACATGATATTTGAATAGAAATGCCTTCTTCTCTACCTATGTTGTTAATTGGTTTGAATTCCCCTCCCCTATCACATCTTATTGCTTTGATTTTGCTAGAAATTTGTCTTTCAACCAAGGCTTTGAATTCTTTAAAAGCAACCACTGTATCAGATCATTTTTTAAAGCATATATCCAAGTGAATCGGCTATGATCATCAAGAAACCTCAAGTAATAGAAAAATCCTTTGTTAGATTTTATTAATGCAGGTACCCATAGATCCATATGAATTAGGGATAAGGGTTTGTGAGCTTTAGATTTAGAAACAGGGAAAGGAAGTTTATGTATCTTGCCAAACTTACATGATTCACAAAAGAGTAAATTATCATTGCCTTTCATCGAAGTATTACACTCGGACATGATTTGATTTAGAATTCTAGAGGAAGGGTTGCCCAATCTTAAGTGTCAAACACCCCTAGTACAAGCAACAAAAGCAGCATGAGAATTATCCTTCAAATCATTCTTGTTGGTAGAGTTGGCTTTTGAAAAACATGTCTCTTGCTCCAAAATGAACTCCATTAGTAGGCAGAGGAAGTCTTTCAGCAGCTTCACCAAAAAATACAACTCGATACAGACTTTGTCCAAGTCTCCTAGGATCCTTGTCTCTCTTGTCTCCTTGGCCATACAAGAAAAATCATCAAATTCAATTGTGACATCATTGTCCTTAGTTATAGTTTAGAGATATTAATAAGATTTTTCTTCGTTCTTGGAACAAAAAGAACATCTTGTAGGATTAAGGTTAATCCTTTTATCTTGAGGTAAGTTGTACCAATACCATGGATGAGAACTTTAATACCATCCTCAACACAAATAATATGCATACTTGATGATTCTCCTTGAAGGTTTAGCCTGTTGAGATCAGAGGTAAAATGATTCACTGCTCCACTATCAAGATACCAACCATCATCTTGCAAGGTTTCAGGGTATGCCATAAGAGTAGTTGCACTTGAGGCAGATAAAGATTCAGCTTTTTGTGTTGATCCAAATCGAAGATCATACCTATAGTAACATACAACAACAATATGCTCAACCTTACCACATATTTTGCATTTTTTAGTAGTGTAAGGTTCATGTCAATCTTGTCCCCTCCATTTTCCTCCTCTCCCTTTTTGGTCGAAGTAACCTTGAGAAGGATACTTTTTTTGTGCTCATTAGACATGCTGATATCCCTTTGGGTGCTGATAAGAGCTTGTTGAAGCTCTAAGTTTGTTAGTAGAAACCAAATTTGCAGAAGCTTGGTTTATAAAAAAATTACCTTTGAGAGCCTGAAGTTTGTCTTGCCTTTGTTCATAAGAAATTAACACATATTGCAGCTTATACCAGGATAGTTCATTGCTTCGAAGAACACACACAATTTGGTTATATTCCTCATCTAGTCTAGCTAGTATATAAGATACAAGTGTCTTTGTGTCCATAGGGTTTTTAGTAAGAACCAAGTTGTCATTGTATTTCTTCATTTTCATCAAGTATTCTTCCATCTTCAATGATCCTTTGGGAGTTTGTTGAAGCATTTTTCTATTGTGATCTTCTTGCGAACGAGCATGGACTCCATAAAAATCTTCAATTGCTTGCCATAGTTCTTGAGCTTTGGTGTATCCTATCACTTGTGCTGCCATCTAAGTGTCATGGAGTTATATAACCAACTCACAATGAGTTAATCAATAGACTACCAAACATCAAGTTCTGGATTTTCAAAAATCATTCCTTTCGGGTCATCATCAGATGATGGGATAACCACCATTTTTTCAGGACATGGCTGGGTTCCATCCATATATCCTTGAATTTTAAAGCTCCTCAGAAGTGGCATAACAATACTTTTCCATAAAAGAAAATTAACTCTGTCAAGTTTTATTGAGTTAACTTGATTCATAAGGTTTGAACATATCATATAGCACACACGTGTTCCTTTGTAACCAACTAGAATCCTTTCTTATTCAGCTTTCTTGACCTAGGGATCTATCTCAGCCATCACAGTTTTCCTTCTGACAGCAGTTCGAGCAGTTTTAAAAGTTTCTGGCTGGCTTCTTTTGTTATGTTTCTTTTTTCTACCATGAATATGTTGCTCTGATACCATGAACAAAATAAAGAGACAAGAGAAAAACAGTAGAGACAAATAGCAGAGAATGCCAAGAAGTTTTTCTATGTAATTTCTTCAGACTGTTGTACATTGAATGAAAAGAACAACTCCCATGAATACAAGTAATAAAGCAATAACAGGTAAAAAGAGATAAATAAGGAATGAAACCTAATAAATGTTGAACCAACTAATGTTAAAACTACAAGAAAGACTCTAGAGTTGAGCTCTAAAAGAGTGGGTAGAAATACACCCTAGATGTGGCTGAACACAAATTATTTTATTATTTTTTTCAAACTTATAACAAGTTCTAAATGTTGAAATTTTATTATAATGTCGAATAGTTCATGAAATATAAAGAAAAATCAAAATATTTGATAAAAATGAATATTATTTATAAAATAAACGGAACTTTGCATCCCTAGCCATATTAGTAATCTAATTACAATGATGTTCAATTTTTAAACTATTTACAATAATATTCAAACATTAAAGAAATAGGAAATACACATATATTATGAAAAGACAATTATATCCTACATTAAAAATAATATATATATATATATATATATATATATATTTATTTATTTATTTATTTTTATTTTTTTTAAAGAAAACCTTAATTACAACGTCTCAAACCTCCATTAACATCTAACCTCCAACCTTCGTATTGTCACCCTCGACTATGATCTTCACCATCATCGCAGTCAAACTCGACCTTGCCCTTTAAAGTCGATGTCGAACTCGTCGTTCACCGCCACCGTTTTTTACTCGTCGTTGATTGTCACCATCGAACGCGCGCCGTTCACCACCACCGCTGAACTCGACCTTCATCGCCGGCGCCGACGAAGGATGGTAACCCCTGCAACTCAAACACCAAGTAGGCCATTTGGAAGTTCAAAATAGCAGAAACAATTGTAGGCGACTCTGTTTAAAAAGAAAAGAAACCCTAAATTGAAGATGCTTTTAATTACAAAAATGTCATTAATGATGTATTATTTAGGTATTATATTAATACAGTATTACATATGTATTTATACACATATACATATACTATGAATAATTCAATTTTATTCGTATACAACGTCAAACATGTGTTTGTATTAATATTGTATTTATTAATCCACTAACTTGTATGATATTATACTACAATAGTATATTAGAAACTTCGAAAATTTTACGTACTGATCATAGCTCTCAGCTTAGTATTACTAGTGTATTATATTATGAAAAGAACAATATGTGGTTGTTAGAATTTCAAGTGGACAGTGGAAGAAATTGTATTAAGTGGGTATTTTTCACTATGAATGATGATTATTTGTGATATGACTATTAATATCGTATTAATGATAATATAAAAGTATAATACAAACTAGGTAATATATAACTAAAGTAATACAATAACAAGACTGTATAATATTATATTATATAAGTAACTCAAAAAGATATTATATAATACAAAAAATATTATATAATACAAAAGGTATCATTGATACCATTAATACGATATATTTCTAATAATACCACATACTAGACAATACTTTTATAATATGATAGGTTGTTTTTAATGATACGTTTTATTTTATCTTCTATATACACAAATCTCAAATTAGGATTTCATGTTGCATTGGCCGTTATCAACAAACTGGACCAAAAAACATGTAGAAAATCAAGGAAAAAAATGGATTGTAGTTGGATCTCCACAATTGTCTCGGTAAATATTTTTTGGAACAATGGTGATTTGGCAGACGACAAAGAACTCTGCAATCTGTGGACTTCATCTCCGGCCATAGGCGACCGCCGACCGACTCAATCTCTAGCAGCGAAGAAGATTCGAACGGATGTGGCCATCTTCTCCAGTCATCCATTGTTGTCGTCTTCTCCCATCGTTTTGTGCGCAACTCTATTGCGGATAACAAAAACTATAAAAATATAATTAGGTTTTGAAGTTGAAGAATGATGTATACAAAGGAGCATTTCATTATTAAAAAGTAAATAAATATTAAATTATAAACAAATATTTGTGAAATTTAAATTAATTTTGGATATATATGTGCTAAATTTATATATACTTAACTTGAATATCTATATCAAATTCCCTAAATTAAAATCTTACTTTGTTTTAATTGTTTTATATAAATATTATATTAATTTAAGTTGAGATATTAATTTTAACTCTTAGGGCATTTGATAGGCCAACTAGAGAAGAAGGAAAAAAAAATCTCCAAAGTGCAATTGATTGATGACTTGAGTTATGAAAGTATCTTTTCTTCAAGATCTTAAGTTCGAAAGATATATGCGACAATAATTTGTAGTCTTCATTTACTTTATTATCTCAGATATTATGTGATTATCTATTCTCAAAAAAAAAAAAAAAAAAAAAAAAAAAAAAAAAAAAAAACTAAAAACTAAAACTAGAGAAGGAGAAGGAAATTCTCCTTCTCAACATTTGCCCCCATAGTTTAAACTTAATAAACTCAAAATAGTGTGTGGGCTCATGCATGCATTGGGATAACCTGACGTGTGAAGCCTGTAATTTTTTTTCTCTCTCTTTTATGTTTCTTCGGCCTTTTCTGAGCAATCTTTATTTTATTTTATTTTATTTTATTTGTATTTTGTAATTTTTCAAACACATTTTATTTAATAGGTTGCATTTCGTAAAATTTCAAATTATATTTTTTTATTTATTTTATGTATACTTATATTCTGGTTTTTGAATTTGACCAACTTAACTTAATTATTTATTGTTATATGTCGTTTATATATATTGGTTTTAAATACAAAATTTATCATTCATTTTTTAAATAGAATCATGTTTTTTAAATATTATTTGTATATGTGTATGTATTTTAATTTTTTTGACATTATATGCTTTTTTTTTATTAAAAAATGTACACAAATTATTAGAAAAATATATGACGGCAAAATTTAAGATATAATTACTGAAAATAAATAAAATATTCAATTTTTTTTTTTTATCATAACTCATCCATATTTGAGTTATTTAACTTAATTTTTTTCTTTATAAAAATTATGGTAAATCTATGATTTTGCTTTTCAATTTTTTATTTTAACTGTTTTATTTAGTAATTGATATAATTAAAATTTATTTTTTCAATAATCTTTTTATATAATAAATAAAATGAAATATATTTAAAATGTTATTTTTTTTTTTAATTTAAAGTATTTTATTATATTAAGAAACTATGAAATATTTTTAATTTTTGTTTCGTAAAAGTATTATCATATCACATTACAATTTTTATTTTTGTTTCCGTCACATGAAACATTTATTTTATTATATATTTCTTTCCTATTCTTTCTTTACACCTTACACTTATATACTTTCACTTTCTTTCTCTTCTTCGGATAAATATGTCTTTATTATTTTTTATCCAAATATAAAAAGAAAAAAATCTTATATGTAAATGCAGGAAAAAAAAAAGAAAAAAAAGAAAGAAAAAAAGCAGTTTTTGTGCTCCAACTGACTGGGAAGCATTTATGGGTAGATGCCAAAATTTTTGGTTAATACAAAAAATAAAATAAAGAAAGTAGATTTGAAAAATGAATTAAGTATTATTTATTTATTCAAAATAAGCGACCGCATAGAAAGAAGATTTGAATTCACACGCAGACAGCGTTTTACAACAATCATGTGAATGACTAAGCTTTGCGTGGATTCAGACTAGGATATTTAGACATGTGGGGCCCTCCTTTTTTGGTTTAACGTTGAAAAAGGCTGCATGCCATGGTGGCAAATAAATGATTATTTTGTTTCTTTTTGGAATCAATCAACATTATTATATTATTTATCCTCTAAAATATATATATATATATATATATATATATATAAAACGTTGGTGGTGCATTTATTTAGTGATAGTTAAAATTTTGAAAATTGATATTTGGTTTTTATTTATGTAAATGTAGTAATTTTTTGTAAGTATTATTTGTGGCTCTCTTCTTTAATTTGTATTAAAAAAATTATAAATTTGTTCAATTATATTTGAAATAAAAAAATATTTTATATTTAAAATATAAATTTTAATTAGCTTTTATTCCGAAACTACATCCAAATGCAACTCTTTTTATTTATTATTATTTAAAACATCCTAGTAAAATATTGATGATTGAATATACATATTTTTAATTATGTTCAATAGAATCATTTTTTTTTACAGTAATTTTTAAATAATATTTAAATCTTGACATGATTGTACATCAATTATATTATACTTTTCTTTATTTATTTTTAAGATTGAAATAAAATAAAATATAATCTATTTTGTATTACATAATTAGATATTATTATTACAATGTTTAAAAAAATGGTATTATTATTACAAGACATGGTATAAATATTTCATTATTTTTATCTAAGGGATGGTGGGATTGAAATTTTCAAACTAGTATTTACTAAATACTCATAAAAAAAATGCATCCAAACCAATTTTTGATTTCAATCATTATTTCTAAATATTAAATAAATTATCATTCTAAGTACTAATAACTCTAAATACTCTATCCAACGAAAACTTTTGGTTGCAATTATTACAAATTATTACTTTTAAATACTTAAAATAAATCTACATTATAAATACTAATATAAATACTCTTAAAAACTACTATATTCAATATTCAAAATAAAATTTCATTCTAATAAATATTAATTATAAGTACTCTTATCGTCTCAATCCAAACATCCCCTAAGAGGACAATCTAATCCTTACGTAAGGGTCATCCTATCCAACTTCAAGCACTAAGATATGCTTTAGACGTGGATTATTATCATAAGGAATTATAACATATCATAAGATTCCCTTTTTAGAAAATCCGCACTTTACCAAACTCAGAAAATAGACGGAATTCTATGATTTATCTTTGTGAAAAATACTTTTATGCATACATCCTCTAGTTGATCTATACCATTCTCGATTCTCGTAAGACGATACACACTAGCTAACAGTTCACTGATGTTTTGATTGAGATTTTAACAGTATTTAGAATGGGAATTTATTTTGAGTATTTAGAAATAATGATTGCAGTCAAATACGTGTTTGGATGTAGTGTTTAAAGGTATTTTAAAATTAGTATTTAGAATGATGATTTATTTTGAGTATTTAGAAATATTGACTAGTAATGATTGCGGTTAAAATCTTGTTTGGATGTAACTTTTAAGAGTATTTAAAATTAATATTTAGAATGAAAATTTATTGTAATGATTAATTTTTAAGTGTATCTAAAATTAAAATTATTTTGAATATTTAAAAGTAATAATTATGGTCAAAAACTCATTTGAAGTAATTTTTTTTAGAAGTATTTAGTAAATACTAATTTAAAATACTACTTTAAAATCTCATAACCAATCCTCTTATGTTTGGAAGGAGTATTTAAAGAAGATTTAAAAATTAGTATTTACTAAATACGCTCCAAAAAATTACATCTAAACTAGTTTTTAATTTTAAATACGCAAAATAAATTATCATTATAAATACTAATTCTAAATACTCTTAAAAATTACATCAAAACAAGTTTTTTACCGTAATCATTACGAATAATTACTTTTAAATACTCAAAATCAATTTTCATTCTAAATGTTAATTCTAAATACTCTAAACAATAACATTCAAACAAATATTTAATTGCAATCATTATTAATCATTACTTTTAAATACTTAACAAAAATCTTTATTCTAAATATTAATTTTAAATACTTATAAAATCTAAATCCAAACATTTTTTCTTTTAAATTTTTATTTTAAGTATAATCACTACTTTTAAAAGTTTAAAACGAATGTTAAAGGATTGACAATTTCGGCCATGTGAGGACAAAAATGGGAATTCGGAAAATATATATTGGTTACATGATTTTTTTTTTTTTTTTTTTTCTCGTTCTGCTCACACATATTCACAGCTGTTCATGAATCATCTTCAATTCATATCTTCTGAAGGGAAAAAAAAAAAAAAAAAAAAAATCTTCAACTCAAATCTCATCAAATTCTAATAATACTATTTGATTTTTTTTTATTTCATGGAAGATATTCAAAGATCTGAGTTAAGTTAAATTATATACAGAATTTCTTAGATATAGATTGGAATTTTTCATTTTTAATTATTGTTGAATTATTATTATTTTTTAAAATTTCTTTTCTTTTTATTTAAGTTGAAATTATATAATACACTAATTCAACCATATCAATATATTTATTAAAACATCATAACCTATGTATATATTTTAATTTTCCAAGACTTTCTTTTACTTCTACACTAACCTATAATTTCTTACCAACTATTTTTATATAAAAAAAGTGAACAAAATGTAATTTGTGGTTTAAATCATCTATAATATTTTTAAAGAATTACATTAAAAACATTTGCAATTAAAAGTGAACATAATATCACAATTTATGATTAAATTACAAAATATTATTTATTTTTCATGTCTAAAACAAAAATATAAGACCTTTTAGTACAATTAACCATGATTATATTAGAAGTGCATCAATTTGTTCACACTAATTAAAATGGACATAAAATATATAGTCAGATTAAAAAATTGTTAAAGTAATTAAAAAGATTGAATTTGTAAAAAAAAAAAAACATGCAGCAAAAGGAAATAAAAAGGTAATAAATTAATGATGATGAAAAAGTTTGACAATGGTTTGAAAAGAAAATAATAATAATTAATAATGGGTGTGCAAAATGGAGGAAATATTTAATTATAAAAAAAGGTTACAAATATTTGACCCTCTGTCTCTTTCATTTAATTAAATTTTTTAATTTAAATTAATTGTTTTTTTGTACTGTGTAAACGTAATATAAATTTGAAGGATTTAAGGGCATTTGAGAAGGGAGAATAAGCAAAAAAAAAAAAAAGAAAAAAAAGAAAGTTCCCTCAAAAGAAAGAAAGGAGGGATAATGGGTTTAGTTGAAGAATATTTGCCTGCAATGGCGATGTTAGGAATTCAAGTGATTTATGCCATTATGGCCCTCATTTCTAGGGCTGTCCTCTTGGAGGGCTTGAGTCCTAGAGTCTTTATTGTTTATAGACAAGCCATTGCCACCCTCTTTATTTCCCCTGTTGCCTATCTCTCCAGGTTAATTATTTCATTCTTCTTCTTTTTTCCATAACTATCGATTCTTCTTTTTTTTTTTTTTTTTTTTTTTTTTTTTTAATTATGTAATTGAGAAATCGAAATCATCTATCATACTCGTGAGCTTTCTGTGTACCATAGCGACGTTCCGGTTTGAGACTACGGACTTTGAAGTATATTTTCGCGGAGGTTTCAGATTCGAGAGAAAACAATTGAAATATCTCAGATTTTTGGCTCTAGGACATGGTATCCCAAGTCTTCCATCTTTGAAAAAAATAAAATAAAATAATAAATCTCAACTCATTTCCAGAATTGGATCATAGAAAATAATAAGATATTTTATAATTAAATTATAAACTCAATCTTAAACCAGGAAGAACCTGACTCGGAGGCTCAATCATCAACCCAAAGTTTTTTTTTTTAACAGAGAAATCAAAGTTTTGCTTCATTCTATTTGGAGCAATCATGTCTGGTCAGACACCGAAAGATATCAAAGCCACAAATTAATGTTGCAATGAATTTTGAACACTGAGATCTCTAAAAAAGTACACTTTCAAAATTCAAGCCAATGAAATTCTATGTTTAAATAATTTGATTCATATAATTTAAAAATTAATTCATACGATTTTACTAGTAGAATTTAGTTCTTTTTTTGGATAAAACTTTAAAAAAATTGTCATTCTTAACCACTAATGAATTAAGATGCGGTAATTAGTTGTTAAATAAAAATGGAGATGATAATTTTCATAAGAAGGTTGCATGAAATTGTTAATTTTCTGCTTTATTTATTATTTATTTTTTACATTCAACCACTTGATCAATGCCATCGTTGACTTTCATTACCGAAATATATAAAATATTTGTTAGATTAAAAAAACTATAGACTAAAAATTTAATAATTTTAGAGACTGAAGTTAATTTTGTTCAAATCATATTATTCATGACAGGTCGAAATCCATGAAGGTATCATTAGACTTTAAGAGCTTTTACCTCATCTTTCTTGCTGCTCTTGTTGGGTAAGCATTTTATAATAAATAAATTTATTTATTTATTTTTCCCTAAATTCTTCTCATTCATCTAATTTTGGTGGCCTTGACACAGTACAACAATGAACCTCAATTTTTTCTTTGAGGGACTTTTCTTAGCGAGCTCGTCATTAGCGACAGCGATGGAAAATCTAATTCCAGCGATGACGTTCGTGATAGCGGCAATTGTCGGGTAAGAGATGGAATAAGAGATGGAATATAATACGCATATTTGATGTCGATTGAGTTATAGCTAGGGTGTGTAATTGAAGCAAATATATAATATTATACAGAATGGAGAGTGTGAAGATAAGAAGCTTGAGGAGTATGGCAAAGATTGGAGGGACAGTGGTTTGCTTGAGTGGGGCAATGTGCATGGCTTTCATGAGGGGTCCAAAGCTTGTGAATGCCGCACAAGGATTATCTTCTATTCTTACCTTGAAAACTGAAACTGATCAAGCTTGGCTGTTGGGTTCCTTAAATGTCTTTGGCAGCTGTTGTTGTTGGTCCCTTTGGTTGATTTTGCAGGTATTATATTGTTTATTTAATCTTACTTTTAACCCAAACAAATCACCTTCTTTTCTTTATTCAATCCATATCTTCCAACTTGATTAATTTTCAAATAACCAATTTTTCATTAATTTTACACAAGTATTTGTAAACAAAATACAAAAAATTTAGGACATGTTTGGCTAACACAGGAACAGAAAGGAAGAGAGAAATGAAAAAAAAGTAAGAATAAATTAGTTGGGTCAAATAATGAGAAGTTCCTTCTCGACCCTTCCCACCATACCAAATATACTTTTAGAAAATTTCTTAGACAAATATTACGACAAGTTACAGTGAATATCTAATCATTTTAAATGTTCAATCAATGTTATTTTTCAAAATTTCGGCTTAGTTTTTACAAAAATTGGCATGATTTTATTTCTTTATTTTAATATGGTTTAATATTATAAACCAAGGAAAGCTGGAGGTAAAAGTGATATTTTTAAATTTAGTTTAGAGAAAAATTTGACTTACATGATTTATACCTAGAGTGAGATGTTAGGCAAAGTACTACCCTCACATTCAATTAGTTTTTCAATGTTTATATTAATATTAATTTTTAATAAATAAAATTAAATAAAAGTGAAGCTAATTAATATCTGTGACCGCTGACTGTACACATATGTGGGTAGGTAAGTTTTTTTTCTTTAATTTATATATAAATACTAAAAAATATAAAAAAAGTACATTTGAAATTCCAGGATAATTTAGCACAATTAAATGTAAAATTTAAACGGATTGTTTAATAAAGCAAGATTATGAAACAGGTACCGGCAATCAAAAGTTATCCGGACAAGTTATGTTTATCAGCATGGACTTGTTTTTTTTCGTTAATACAATCATTCATTTACACACTATGCGTGGAGGAAACCAGTCTTGATGTATGGAAAATACATTCAAGAACGGAGGTCATTTGTTACCTATTCACAGTAAGTAATTTTTATCCCTTTATTATTTACTTTTTTCTGTCATTTTCAAATTTTAATATTAATGGACTAATTTTGTAATTTTTTGAGAGTTAAATTGATTTATCATTATGTTTGATTTTTTTTTAGGGAATATTTGGGTCAGGAGTGGCATATTTTCTTCAAGCTTGGGGTATTTCAAAAAGGGGCCCTGTCTACTCTGCAGTTTTCAACCCATTTTGCACTATTATTACAACTATTTTGGCAGCTATTTTTCTTCAAGAAGAAGTATACACTGGAAGGTAATTTATATTTATATATATATATATATGTGTGTGTATCATTTTAATTGCATTTTCTTATAAATTTGTTTTATTGAGTTAATTATGGGATAATTAGTTAATTATGGGATTTATAATGATAGGGGATTTATTAGTCACTTATTCAAAATTCATGAGGAAATTTAATTGTTAACGTTAGGTTTGGATAAGTATTTCATTTTTTATTTTTGGTTTTTGAAATAATTTCAACCTGCAACTACTACCTTCAATATATAAATTTCATGACTTTGATGTCTATCTCTTATTTGTGTTTTTTTTTTTTAAAGTAAAAAAAAAAAAACAGCCAAATGATTATAACCTAAATTACTTTGATAAAACCAATCTCTAGAATTCTGTTAAAATGTTGCAACAACTCTTTTAAACTTGTAATTTGATCAATAAATACCAAAACTTTTTTTATTAAGTATTGCAAACATCCCTTTCTATATATAAATATATACAAATGGGTTTTTTGTACATACCTTTATAGTCTTGATATAATTATAAATGAAAAAGTTCTCTAAAAATATGGATGAGGAATTTCTGTTTAATTTATTAATGTTTTTTTTTTTGTTTTATTAATTTAAAAAATTTGCAGCTTGTTGGGGAGTGTGGTTGTAATTATTGGATTATATGTTGTTCTTTGGGGAAAAGCACATGAATATGTGAAAGAAGAAGACACAGAAAAGGTTAGTGTAGAAAAAGAGGAAGAGGATGAAGATGAATCAGCTTCAATGGAGACAGATGGCTATATAATTGATTTGGAGCAGCCCCTTTTGTCTAAATCATATCCAACTCAAATTCACAACTAACACAAAGGAGTTTAATGGATTACTTCTCACGTGCCATTTATCATCTAGTACTTCTCCTCAACCAAAAAAAAAAAAAAAAGAAAAAAAAAGAGAGTGAAGTGTATGTATTTTATAAATTTTTTTATTCTTAGATTTTTTTTGTAATTTTTTGTTTTAGTTTCTGGAAGTTTTAAAAGTTGATTGATCTTCATTTGGTGTAATTTCATAGAAATTAAAAAAAGAAAAAGAAAAATTATTAACATTTTGACTGTCTTTTGGTGCAAATGTGATCATAGTAACACATTAGATAGAAATGTGAGGTGCCAAAATCCTAACCTTGCATGTTGGTTGGTTTTGATTAGCTGCCATAAGCATTGAATGGTAGCATGGTTGGTGAGAGAATTAAAAGGTGGTTAGAAAGTTTTTGGTGGAGTTTATATATTTATTGTTTACAATATTTTCTCTTTGAAAAATGATAATAAAAAGTATTGTTTAGAATACATCAGGGGTAGTAGTTATTTGGGTGTCGAGCAAATCGTCACTATATGTGTATCGAGGAAACTTAATGTTGGTGATGGTACGTCCTAGCGTACCTTAATTATAGTCATGTAAAAGTAATGACCATATACTACTGCCATACTGTTACATGATATCGATGGAAAGCTACCGTTGCTATATGACGGCGTAAGTAACGACAAGCTATCGTATCCTTATAGTAACTTTAAGGCGACAATAGAATAGAGTATGCTGACGATGCCAAACCATCGCCTTAAGGCCTGGAATAAGTTTATTCAAATTCGTATCAGTTTTGTAAATCTGAAATCTATTCATTCATATTCTATTTTTATCAAATATAAAACAATTATGAAACATAAATTCAATAAAATGGATGGAACACGAATTGAATGATAAAATAAAACATAAATCATTCAATATATTAAAATTTGCTAAAAATTATAAAATATCATGAAAGTGGGCAAAACATAATGAAATAAAACATAATCAAAATAGAAGGATGTTGACCTATACACTAAGCTTCCATCTTAGTAGTTTTGCTCGTTGAACCAACAATACCTAAAAATAAGAATTGAAATAAGAATAAGTCTTACTTTATTAGGACATAACAATTTTTGTAGAGACTTCAAAGGTGACATGAGACTGAAACCTTTGACGTGTCTGAATCTTGTCATCAACGACACTGAAAACTATGCATTTTGTGTATAAAAATTCACGAAAAATAATTAAGAGGCAGACAGACAATAAGGGTGTCAGTTGCGTAATGATGGTGAATAATAACCAAGAAAAATTATTTTCTTTTCTTTTTATATGCTGCGAAAAAAAATCATATACTTGCATGAATACCGTTTTGTGAGAAAATGACCATTTACTCTTTTTTCAAAAGACAACTCCGCCCCTCTCAGAACAAGATTCCTTTAAGTTCTATAAGGCCAAAATTAATTTAGAAAATCTCCCCAAGAAGTTTAGGAAATCCAAAAACCTAACCTTTAAAGCATGAATTGAAAATTTAGGGTCGTTACAATTACCTAGTTTCCCATTCAACCATATTTCTACTTTAGCCGCAACTATCAATGTCATATACTATGCTTTAGTTGTAGAATAAGTAATTGGAGGTGGTAAGGAAGCCTTCCAACTACAACATAATCATTTAGAGTGAAAACATATCCAATCATAAATCTTCTAGGTCTGTCAACGCATCTCCAACATAAACAAAATTAGAGTAGTCAATCACTAAATACTGTGTCACATTCCTATAAATGAGATCAACATCAGATATATACCTCTTTAATGTTTCTTTCTAAGTTAGCATATATACCTAACAACTTAAGCAAGATCAAGTCAAATTTAGATTTCATACATCAAAATTTCTTGCACTATCACAAAAAACGCGAGACTTATTTATTTATTTAAATTTGGATGCTAATTCTTGAGGACACAGGATAACAAAAGTATTTTAGTAAATTCGTGATACTTTGTTATAATTTTGTTTGGCTTAAACTTTAAATATAACAATTTAAATAAATGTTAATTTTCTTAATTGAATTAAAATGTGTTTAGGTTAATTAAATAATTTTTTATGTCAAGATTAATTAAAATAATCATTAACTAATTAAGGGATTAGTTGCCATTAGTTTTATAACTAATTAGAGATTTAATTAGGTGTATCCATGTTTATTAAATATATGTGAACCACTTGTTTAAATCTTATAAATATGACATTGGTTTATTGATTTGAGATTAAGCTTTGATTAAGCTTTTGCTGATTTACAATTTAGAAATTAAATATAGTGAGTCATTTCTATTGAGGTTTTGGTAAATACACAAGAAAGAAAAAGAAAGCGTTGAAGATTCGATTAAAGAAGAAGCCGCCTAACCAAACGCTTGGATTTTGATGCATTGTGATCCGCGTTGAGTCATTGATGTGTGAGTTTTTTATTTTTCTTGGCGAGACTCTTAAAGATTAAAGAGCTCTTGAAGGACAATTCTTGGCGAGGCTCTTGAAGAAATCAATGTGTAATATGTTGTAATATGTTGAAGAAATCAATGTATAATAGGCGACGTGGATGTAGGCCTTACGGCAAAACCACGTAAAATTCTCGTGTCGTTTTTCTCCTCTTTATAGTGTTTATAGTTGATTATTGATGTTAAATGAGTACTGCCAAATTTTTCAAGCCAACTAAAAGTGATTCAAAACCTCAAATTTGGCTAGTTATTGTATAAAGAACTATTATGTGTTAAGAATATGTCCTAGAAAAAATCCCAACATATTTAAATCCAAGATTGTGTAAATAAAAAAATTATTCTCGTAAATCCCATATTTAAAAACTGTCCTTATATTTTCAAAAATTTGAAGGGAGGGAATTTGGAAATTAATTATTTATTATAAAAAATGTCATTTATAAGGGCATGTTTGGCCAGGAGGATCAGAAGGGAAGATAAGAGATAAATGAAAAAAAAGTAAAACAAATTAATGATTGATGTGATAAAAGTTGGTAGGCCAAAGAATAGAAAAAGATCACTTCCCTTTCCTTTCCAACACTTATCACCACACCAAACATACCATAATAGATTTTGATGATTAAAATTCGAGGATTTTGTAGGAATAGCCAAAATTAATAAACTAATTAAAATAGTAGTCAAATCCTAAACTATTAGCAAACTAATTCAAACATTTTAAAAATAAGAAAACATTATATAATAATAAAAGACTACACTACCCTAAATAAAGTACAAAGTAAAATAAATTAAAAATAAAATATTAACCACAAAAATTCCATATTCACCGTAGAAGAAACACTCCCCACCATCACTGCCATATTGTTGGCAAAATATGCAAAAATTTAAAAGCGAAAAACAACGCTACAACCGTATCCTCCATGAACGTCCTCTCTCAAAGCACCGTTTACAATCGTATCCTCCATGGACATTGGTGAAGATGGATTTGTCGGCCAGATCTAAATTGTCATAGTTGGGAAGAAATTTAGAAACGACGTGTACTCCCCTCATCATCATCTTTCAACATTGAGAAGAAAATTAGAAACAATGTTGGTGAAGATAGATTCCTGTAACTGATCAAGCACTAATGATATTAAGAATATGAAGTTTGCAGAAAAGAGGGACCGTTAGTTTGATTTAAAAAGAAGTCCTAAAGTGAAGATGATTTTAATTACAAAAATGTCATTAAATTATGTATTATCTTAGCATTATTGTAATATAGTATTACATATATATTTAACTGTATTACACAAGCAACTTAAAATTTCATTTTCATTTCATATACAACGTCTAGTATATATGAATTGGTATTAATATTAACAAAAATGTCATTAAGTTATGTATTATTTTAGTATTATCCTAATACAATATTACTTATGTATTTATAGATAATACACAAACTACCAAAAAAATCACTTTCACTTGTATACAACGTCAATATATATATTTGTATTAATATTGTATTTATGTATCTACGTATTAGTATGATATTATACTAGAATGTTAGTATTGTTATAATATATTTAGTTTATATAGCATGGTATTACAAGAATATTTTTTGATTTAAAATTTGAATATTCATATAACTCATTAATAACTATATGTATTATAATTGTGGTTATACGAGTATTAATGAGTTATTAATGATAATACAAGATATTGATTAAAACATTAATTTTAGTACATCATAATACATATCATTTATTATAATACAATATCATTTAATAAGTAGATTTATTGTAATACAATAACAATATTATGCTACACATATTGTAATAGCTCATATATATATAATGATAATATCAACGAAACTTATGGTTTATAATACATATTGGATATATAGAACATAATACAATATTAATATTAATATATTATATAATACAATATTGCATAGTTACACACACATATATATCAATGAAACTTATGGTTTATAATGTCATAATACACTTTGCTATAATACAATATTATATAATATCGTATTATATATGTTCTATAAATACTGTAAAGACCCGACTCGACATGGAGTCAATCTTGGGGCCTTAACCTCTTATGCATATCAAACTTACATCTTATACAAAGACATGCTAATTTTAAACACAAACTTTATTCAAAATAGATAATCGTTCAATAGTTGCACAATTAAAAGAAACATCGGGTACCTTTTAAAATAAATACACCAAATAACCAAAATAAAACCTAACATGTCTTTACGATAATAGTTCATGAATTTAACAGACTTGATAACATTGCCCATGGTCATGTCAACACCAGCTAAATCACCAAAATCAGTCCTCTGTATACCTGGAGGGAATCCACGATGAAAAGGGGTGAGTTCGCGAAAACTCAGCAAGGGAACCCAGTACGTGATCCATAGAACATGTCAGTTAAAATAATAGCATGAATACATTGTTGTCTCAGGTAAAACTCAAATCTCTTGGTAACCGATACCAATGTGAGGGCAACTCGGTGAGCCGAAGCAATCTGGTTGCAGCCAGACTTCGAACATTCGCTCCAAGAGGTAGTACAAGCACCCTCCGCAATGGGATATCGCCCACACCCCTACTTATAAACACGACCCCTAGGAAAGGTCAAATGAACTCTGGGTAGGTATAGCTAACCGGGTTGCCACCTGATCCTGACACCACCGCAATGAGGAATATCGTCATCTCGCCCGACACTCGACAATTCCCCTATCTGAGACTAACAACTAAGACACGTTTGTCGTTAGCCTTAGCTCGTTCTCTTTAAAACACAGTTTCCCTTTGGGACTTTAACTTAGGATTAACCCGTTTAAATCCCTTTGGAACTTAACTCACAAATATAGGAATCTCAAATCAAAAGTTCACAAGCAATCACATGTTGATTTTAATCTAGAAATCTCATAAATCAAAATCACACAACAAACACATGCTCGAGAATCATCAAATATCACAAAAAATGTATTTGATACAATTACATCAAATACATGGTCAAATAACATCACAATGAAACTATACTGGGAAAACAATCCCTTATCTCGGCTTAAAACTACTCGAAGTAGCCTTTGAAACTCAAAACCCGGGTTTCGTGAAGAATCCTCACCTAAAAGTGCACATACAGGACAAACGAATGAGAATTTGGACGTATAACCTTCAAAAATGGACTCGGGGAATAAGATTTACCTTATGGGTGAAAATCAGATTTTTCCAGTCCTCTGCGACACGTGGATATCACTTGCCGGCGAGCAAAAACTGGCTGAGAAGCAGCTTCGGGGGTGTTACTCGCATGTTCTGAGTACGTGCGCAGCTTGGACTGGACGTTGGTGACTCTCAGCAGACGTTGCAGGTTCGAGCTACGGAACGCTCGACTCTAATTGGTGCAGGCGACGATGACCTCTGACTGGCTGACGAGGTGGCAACAATGATTGGCGCAGGCGGCGGTAGACGCTATTTGGCGATCACGAACGGCGGCGCTGGAACGCCACTAACATCTCGTTGGCATGCGAGTGGCAAGGCAATACACGACCTTCCGTGACTAGTGCGTCATACTCCAATAGTGGCGAGAATTATTGGGCAATCAAAGGCACGAAAACTCACAGTGGCGGCAACACGGAAATATGAGCGGAATCTCTTGAGAATTGCACTCTAACGATCAATGATTAAGGTTTAGTTGGCCAATCATTGGCTATTATAATTTTGTTTTTTCACTAAATTGTCGTGTAGTGCAAAGATTTACAAAAATGCCCTTTTTCAGCCAAATTATAATTTTGACCCTCTTCTCCAAATCTAGCTTATTAACCTCAAGGGGAAACTCGTCTATTTTCCTCAAAATAACTAAATTTCCAATTCTTTTCAATTTCCAATTTAATTTACAACATAAGGGAAAAAATTAGGGTTGCTGCAAATACGTCTGTTCAAATTTCATACTCATGAAACTTATGGATATTATGGCTTATTGATTACTGTATCGTCGTCATCAACGATTGGAGTGATAATTAGGGATAAAATCATGGAGAAATCAAGGAGAAGGTCGTGGGATACAATTGTTGACTACATGTGTCGTTGGTTGCCGTCTCTAGTGGACGTCATTGTTGGTTATCATCTCCGATGGCTGTCTCCAGTCAACATCATCGATCAAAGTTCTCAATCACCACCGCCGACTGTTCTTCATATCCGACCACCAATGAACGACTAAAGCATAAGATCTCAATCATCACCATCGAGGAACTATAGCGAAACGCAGCAAAATTGACGGTGGCTGCACCATAGACGAATGATTGCTGACTCCATCTCCACCGGCGGCTGAAAAAAGAGAAAAGAAAAACAAGACTCGTGCGATGACTGAAAAAACGAATAGAATAAAAAGAGAGTATGGGTGGTTTTGGTATTAATGAAAATATATTTTTATTAATTTTAAATCAAAGAATATTGTTGCTAATAGTTTCAAATTTGGATTGATATATAAATAAGGTCTAAAACTTAACTATCTAGCACAATTCCTTTTAAAATTTTGCATTTTCTAAAAGAAAAAGAAACTTAAAAGAAACACCTGTTTTGTAATTTTTAGTTAGTTGTTTTTTCTCTTGTTATATTTATAAGCTTGATCAAAGTGTCATGATATCCCATATTTGTTGTAGCTAGGTAGTTTGTATTTAGTGATACATAATTATATGGTTAAAATATTATTTTGGGCCATAAATTTTAATATTTCTTGTATTTGGTTCCTAAAATTTTAAAAATTCAATTTTAATTTATGGATTTTTTAATTTATTATATTTTGGTCTATCAACCTTTCAAAAATTCAATTTTAGTGGTGGGATTTAAAAAGAAAAATTAATTCCTGAAATTTAAAATTGTTCTCTATAATAAATGTGAAGTTGATATGTATTTTTTAAAATTAGTTCAAAATTGTTAAAAGTTAATTTTTAATATAAATAAAAAAATGAACATAATTTTTAAATTTATATCAATTTAGTTGCGTAATTATTTAAAACTGTTGATGCCGAAAAATGGTCAACGGTCTATCCACAGTACTATTTGTATAGTAGAGGACGAAAGGCCTGCAAAACAGAAAGGCTTAGGGCACACCGGTGTGGTGTGAGCCACAGGACCACCGATGCCTAAGTCAGAAAACGGGTAATAAGAGAATAATAGGAATACTAAGAATGGACCAAGGTACTTAGCTTAGGAATCGCCCCTTTCAAGGGTGGAATGAACTGACTCTTATACTAAGAATGAACTGTAACCGGTGCGTGGAGAGGAGGGGAAGAAGAGAAAATGGAATGATTTCAAATATGAATATTTGAAAATTGAAAGTTTAAAAATTTTATTCAAGATTCGTCTTTAGAAAAGAAGATAAAATGTTTATAAAAATTAAAGATTTATTTGAAATTTGATAAAATGTTGGAGAGAAATTGAGACGACGTTGAGGATGAGTTGAAGAAAGATTGTCATGTATTAAAAACAGAGAAAAAAATCAACTCATGCTCGATAAATTTTTAAATGTTTAATTTTAGTTCCAATATTTTAAATATTCAGTTTTGACCTCTCGACTTAAAAGTGGATAAAAAATGTTAATAATTTTATTATAAATAAAGAACATATTTGAATATATTTCTTAAATTCATAAGAAATATGGTTAATTTTTAAATAAAACTTATAAAAAAATTTAACTAAAGACGAAATTTGATTTATTTTGAAAATCTAAGGACTAAAATTGAGCATTTGATAATTCAAGAATCAAAGTGAAAACAAACTTAAAAGTCTAGGAATTATAACGAAACAAACTTAAAAGTTCAAGGATTAAATTTAAACTTTTGAATGTCCAGAGACCAAAATAAAACGAATCTCAAAGTTTATGACCAAAATAATATTTTAACCGGTTAATAATATATGTTGTAAAAGTTGTATCCAATTTTTATTATTTCAAAATTTCATATATAGTATTTCGAAAAGATTAATAAAATTATCATATTTTTGTTTCTAATGTAATACAGGAAGTATTGAACATAAATTTGACCTATTTTTTAGGGTTTTACATTTAAAAACAATTTGAATGTGTTATAACCAAAAATATCCCGAAAGACTCGGAAGAGGTCGGGACCCACACGAAGGACAAGGAAGCATTGGCGACCCCCTGGGGTCGGCCAAATGGAGGCCTCGACCCCCAAAGGGTCGGCCAAGCCCATTGCCGACCCCCCGGGGGTCGGCCAAAGCTCCCGCCGACCCTCCGGGGGTCG
>JBBMEG010000254.1:0-45207 GCA_037832605.1 Cyclanthera cordifolia
GGTCAACCCTTACGGGTCCTCACCTCCACGACCAACCCACTCGGGTTGACCTACTCGTTGTAACTGGGGACGCCACGGGGTGCACCGTCAGCCTGCGTAACTTGAACTCGATCGACTCCTAGGGGAGAGTCCTAACCTTCACGACCAACCCACTCGGGCTGACATACTCTTTGTAACGGGGAACTCCATGAGGTGTGACGCCTCCAAACGTTACTTGGACTCGGTTGACTCATCTACAGGAGAGTCCTAATCTCCATGGCCAACCCACTCGGGTTGGTCTACTCGTTGTAACTAGGGACGCTATGAGGTGCAATGCCTTTATACGTTACATGGGCTTGGTCGACTTTGGTGGGAGTCCTGACCTCCATGATCAGCTCACTCAGACTAACCTACTTGTTGCCGGACTCGATGAGGGTAAGGCTGCTTGGGCCGACCCCAGAGGGTCCCAGCCTTCCTTGGCCGACCCCTGGAGGGGTTGTGGCCTCCATTTGGTCGACCTCCAAGGGGTCGGTAGTGGCGAGGCCGACCCCTAGGGGGTTGGCAAGGGTGTTGGCCGACCCCCGGGGGGTCAGCGCTGGTGTAGCTGACACTCGGGGGTCGGCAAGGGTGTTGACAGACCTTCGGGGGGTCGGTGTTGTCTTATTTTTCCTTCGTGCGAGTCCCAATCTCTTTCGAGTCTTTCGGAATATTTTAGCTCACAACATTACCCCCACTCTTCATTTCCAAGCTTGTTGGACTGTGAAGAGTAATTTAGGCACTTGCTTCTTTTTTTAAGTTTCGGGATGCTAAAAAGTTATCTTTTATACTTTACGGAAGCATTTACTTGAAATTCATTTAGGCCATATTCTTTTTCAAGAATATATTTTCCAGAATAATATTCAAACAAATAAATTTTTAAGTTTATGGAAATATTCATTCTTAGAATAATTATATTAAAAATGGCCATATTCTTATTTCTAAGAATATCTTTTCCAAGATAATATTTTTATTCAATGAAAAATCACTTCTCTTTTTAGGAAAATATTTATCCTTTAGAGATTTTCCATAAGCTAACTTTTCCATTAAAACTCTCTTCCAAAACTACACCCTCCTTTTCACCCTACTTTGGCCAAAAATTGCCTCTCATTGGGCTACGATTTTCGATTCTTTCAAAGTGTGGGGAGACTTGCTTTGCGTTTTGGATTTTTGTAAAGCATCTGTGGCACCTTACTTTTTCGGTACGTACTCTCCTTTTTCCGACTTCATGCTAACGGTTAGGCATATTTCCAAAAATTCTACCTTTACTTAGGCACTTTTTCCATTACGCATGTATGCATGAATTTTTAAGATTATTTAGGCTATTTTTTCAAAGACTCACCTATTAGAGTAATTTTCTGAATTTGTAGGCTACTTATGCACTTTTTATAAAAGTCTTGCCCGTTTAACTTCCTTTCGAAATTTTTAGGCTGCTTAGGCACTTTTTATAAAAATCTCGCCCGCCCAATCGCTTGTTGAAAGTAATAGGTTACTTAGGCACTTTTATAAAAGTCTTGCTATTTTCACCGCTTTTTGAAACTTTTAGGTTACTTAGGCACTTTTATAAAAAATATTTCCTTTTTCACCGTTTGTCAAATTTTGTAGGATACTTTAGGCTCTCTTTGTTAGAGACTTGCCTTTTTCCTAACTTCTTTGCTTATAGACTACTCGTTACTTTGGTCCTCATGGCCCCTTCATCTGACTACAAGACCGAATCCCTGGACCTTTGGGCTTCCTCCTCGCTTAAGAAGACTCGACGGAGAGCCCTCGCGGTTGGGTCAGGATCTCAAATGGCTGTGTCCATTTTAACTCAGGAGGACCTAGATCATCTTAGGACCTAATTCCTTATTCCTACGAGATCTCCCTTCGACTCCCACCGGCTTTGGAGACATACGCCCATCCCCCTCCAGGCGAGATGGCCCTTTACACCACCATGTTCGACTGAGGAGTTCGACTTCCCCTTATACCGTCTCTTCAAGAGTTCTTGGGTATGATTGGGCTAGCTCCAGTGCAGCTGGCTCCCAATGCCTGGAATGTCTTCTTCGGTGTTCACAACCTTTGGGTATACATCGGCTTCGAGGGTCCTTGAGACCTTCTTTCGCTTTACCGCTTCTGCCAACATCCTGATGTTACTGTAGGCTGCTACCTGACCCATAGAAGCAAGCTCTCTCCTTTGGTGGCATGCCTCAATTTCAGAAGGGGTGGAAAGAGCTCTGGTTCTTCGCTAGAAGACCTTGGGCGGCCCCAGGCGCCAAAGCTTCGCTGGCAATTCCCAGTGCCTTCGAGACATATGGTATGCTTACTTTCGCCTTGGCTTATCTATCTTTTGGCACCGTACTAACATTTTTGTTTATAGTGCACATGAAGCTAAATCCTCGCTCCCAAGTAATGAAGTTTTATGAGATCGTCAAGACCTACCCCGAGGAGGTCACTTGCAGGGCGCAGTACCTGACCATGAACTCGTTGGCACTTTACAACCTCCTTCTAGATTCGGCAGTGCCAGCTGATTCTAACTCGGAGTCATCCGTCCCACAGGAGGGATCCGCTCCAGGTATGCATTTTACCTCTTCTTCTAACTTAGCATGCTTCGAATACTGGAAATATAAGCTAATGCCTTTTACCATGTTCAGTCACCATGGATTACGAGCCTTCGCTGAGCCCCCAACTGTCTCGCCCCCCTGCTAGGCCCCCAACTGACGATACAGTGGACCTTATTTCGGAGGGCTGCTCCCTTCCACTTGGTGGCAATGAGGATCTTCCTTTTCCTGAAGTCCAAGAGGACAACTTAGATGTTGGGTCGGACCTAGAGTTTGACGGACCTAGCCTCGGATTTGACCATGTCAGTTCTTCGGTTCGGGCCAGCTCGTGCAGGCCTCATACCCTTTACACAGCCTTCCCCCTGGGTTCAACTCATACCTCTTGTCAGGGCCGCATCGTCCTACTTTTGACCTGCAGGAGGAGAAGACTTTGGCCTCCAACTTATGGAGTGAAGTGGGGTCTTCTTCAGCTACTTTTCCCCTAGGAGATGCCTCCCAGGTCCTAAAAGAATGGACTCGTCTGATGCACGAGGTATGTTGACCCTACTTTTTATAACTATACGTTGTCTTTAGTACACATGCTAATTTGTTACCTTGGTTTATTTTGGCAGGCATTCATGCATCTTGCCTCAGCTTCTTGTCACCTCTCTAAAGACTTGCGTCACGCCCGCTCTTCCTTGTCTACTAGTACAGACAAGCTTAAGTGGGAACTGTCACACGCTCAAGAAGCTCAGCGAGTCGTCGAGGCTGCCATAGTCGACTCTCGTTCTTCTGTCAAAACGACCCGGAGTTTAGCAGCTCACGCGCGCCAAGATGACTTGTCCACAATTGCCCGCCTTCGACGGGAGTTGGCTTCCTCTCTTTCGGTCCCTTTGTTCCAGCACTGCAGAAAGAGTCGCCGACCCTTCCCTGCCAGCCTTCGAGTCTGAACTTCTAAGTGATCGAGCCCAAGCTGCTTGCTATGACTCCCACATCTTGCAAGACGTGCCCGATAGAAGTCAGGCTCTTCCAACTAGGACAGCACCCACCCCAGCCGGACCTACCCGACCATCTTTTAGCAGGCGCAGCTCTAGAGGGCCTTGATGACTTTTACCTTGCTTTTCATCTTACTTTGTAGCACTTTATTTTGCAGTCTTTACTTTTTCCTCTACGTTGTAACCCTGGAACTTTTTACTTTGAATAAAATGGTGAACTTTTTCTGATGAACTTTTTTCTGCTTTCTTCTCTATCTCGTATACCCCCAATTTAAGTTTATGAAATCAATGTACTTAAATTAAGATGGACAAAATGAGAAAAACAATACTTTTTATTCATCAACAACTTGAATTACAATCTATTGAAAGTATTTTTCAAATGTTTAAAACACTCCAAAGATGGAGGATTTGATTGTTGTTGGCGAAATTGATGTTGCCTTGCTACTCCCTTGCCGTAGCTTGGCGGGAATGTTAGACTTGTCTAAGATCTTTACCAGCACGGTCTTGTCCGCCTTAGCTTTGTAGGTGGTCTTTGACTTTGCCAAAGCATTAGCCTTGGCGCTTTGGGACTTGAGTACTTACTTTACTTGTACCCCCTACATGTGCTGTTCCTTAAAAGCCTCACTTGGAGCCGGTCTCCTTTTAATAGCCTTTTACTTCATGGACTCTTTACCACGCCCCATAGGGCTATGTGGTAGCATTCTCTCGAGGACACTTGTTCCCTCTAACTTGCCCTACCCCCATAGGAGTAGGGAATTTCGTCACCTAGTGGTAAGTTGATGCGACCGCCTTTAACCCATGAATCGTGGGCCTTCCCAGTATTGCATTGTAGGCGGAGTCGTCATTGACCACCAAGAAATTGACGAAGTGCTGGACAACATTTTCTCCTTTGCCGAAGGTCACTAAGAGTTCAACTGGATCCTTCAGGGATCAAAGTGCTCCCGCCAAACCCGACTAGGGTGTTGAGCTCGACCTAAGCCTTTCCCTTCCCAACTTCATGGCCTCATAAGCTTTCTACAACATCACGTCCGTCGAACTGCCTCCATCGATGAGTATCCTTCTGACGCAGATGTTGGATATGGTCAAGGACACCACTAAGGCGTCATTGTGCGACTGGTGCAGTGCTGCAGCCTCAACAATAGTGAAGCCCAGTTGCTCGTCCACTGCTTTCATTATGCGCACTTTTTCGCCCCTTACTGCGCTCCTAGCCTGCCTCACATTGTCCTTCTGTCTCCGATTGGACTCCCCTCCAGCCGGTCCTCCGATGATAGTTCTGACTTCCGGTGGTGGAGGTGACCTTTTGCCTCCCCTTTATTTGTTAGGAGACTGTAACTGCGTCTAAGGAGACTTCCTAGTCCTGAACTCGATCCTCTCGTGGACTGAATGTTCCTTCCTCCGGTCATTACTGCCTAGTCGAATTCGTTTGACCGATCTTCGGTGCCAGGAATGCGCCTTTTTTGGCGCCTCCATGGCTGTGGCTTTCCCTTTAGCTGGGTCCCGAACCAACGGAGCTGTCTTTTCTGTCGCGACCTTTTTCTTGATTAGCTGTCGCTGCACCGCCTCCAGCGGTGCCTGTTGCTTCCCAGCATCAACTGTCTGAGCCTGGGTGGTTGCCTGAGCAACTTCACCAGGCGACTAAAACTCTTCGCCATTCCTTGCACTCGTTCCTCCAAAGCGGTAAACTTTGGATCCGCACGCTCTGGCTCATGTCTGGCTACCAACCCTCAGGATTCGGGTGGTTTTCGACATGAACAACGTCTTATCCTCTGGAGACAATCCTTCTCGGAGCGTGCTCGACGTTCGATTCTCCATCGGCACCGTGGTGGTGGCCGTTCTCAACATTCGATATTTTTCGCAGGAAAATGGTTTGGATTTTAGCATTTTTTTGGTAGAACACTCTCTCGTCCCCACAGACGGCGCCAGCTATTGATACCGATAAATGGTCAACAGATATCCACTATAATAATTTATTTAGCTGAGGACGAAAAGGCCTGCAAAAAATCAAAATTATGACACACCGGTGTGGTGTGAGACACATGACCTTTGATGCCTAAGTCAGTAGGAGAATTTAGATAATAATTGAGTGGACTTTAGAATGGCTTAGGAATACTTAGCTTCGGGTCCCTCGGAATGAAGATTGACATGACTCTTATAGCAATCGATTTCATAATCGCTGCAGCTCACTAATGGGCAACTTAATGGCCGACCGTTAAGAAACGTCCATCATCAAGCCGGGTATTAATCCAGCGTAACTCCTGACCGTTACCTTTTAGGATGGAACGGGCTTGACTCCGGAGTTACTTGGAGTCGATCAACCTTGGCAGATCCTCACCTCCGCCGACCCCTTAGGGGTGCAACCTTCTCGTTGTAGTGCTAGGACGCCACGAGTGTGCATCATCCTTTAGCGCTACTTTGGACTCGATCGACTTATCCAAAGGAAATTCCTAACCTCCACGACTAACCCACCTGGGTTAGCCTACTCGACCGTCCTTCCTAGAGGTCGACTTTGGACTCGGTCAACCCTTACAGGTCCTCACCTCCACGACCAACCCACTCGGGTTGACCTACTCGTTGTAACTGGGGACGCCACGGGGTGCAGTGTCCGCCTGCGTTACTTGGACTCGGTCGACTCTTTGGGGAGAGTCCTGACCTCCACGACCAACCCACTCGGGCTGACCTACTCTTTATAATGGGGAACACCACAGGGTTTGACGCCTCCAAACGTTACTTGGACTCGGTCGACTCGTCCACAAGAGAGTCCTAACCTCCACGACCAACCCACTCGGGTTGGTCTACTCGTTGTAACAGAGGACGCTACGAGGAGCAGTGCCTCCCTACGTTACTTGGGCTTGGTCGACTCTTTGGGAGTCCCGACCTCCATGATCAGCTCACTCGGACTCACCTACTCGTTGTCAGACCTAAGGAGGGTGAGGCTACAAGGGCCGATCTCGGGGGTCTTGGCCTTCTTTGGCCGACCCCCAAAGGGGTCGAACTTCCTTGGCCGACCTCTAAGGGGTCGGTATGGACTCGGTCGACCCCCGAGGGGTTGTGGCCTCTATTTGGCCGACCTCCGAGGGGTCGGTAGTGGCGAGGCCGACCCCCGCAGGATCTGCGCTGGCGTGGCCGGCCCCCGAGGGGTCGGCGCTGCCGTGGGCGACTCCTGAGGGGTCGGAAAGGGTGTTGGCCGACCCCCGGAGGATTGGCACTTGCGTGGCCGACCCTCGGGGGGTCGCTATTGGCTTATTTGTCCTTCGTGCGGGCCTGAATCTCTTCCGAGTCTTTCGGGATATTTTAGTTTACAATAACCACCATTTTTTAGAGCTAGTATTAGCATTTTAGATTAGATATAACTTTTAAGGCTTCATCATCTAGAGGTTGTAGAGGATATGATGGATCATGCCATCCTCATATATTGAAGACAAGAGGATTTCACTCTGTTTAATAATAGGGATGTGTTATAGCATGTCGAGCAATGCCTAATTTATGGCTTGTAGAAAGCATGACTTTAATCATAGTGTAAGCCTACAATTAGAGAGTTTTTAGCTTCAGACAATAGGTGTGAACAGGCTTTCATAGCTGCTAACGAAGGCTCCACCAACTAGGTTTAGTGTGCACCTTTCTTGAGTCTGTTTAGGTATACAAACTTGGACAGAGGCAGTTAGTGTATGTTAGGGGCTGTGCCTTAAAGGTATAGAGTTTATAATTTAAGAACAACAATCAATGATTTTTTTAGTTATAAACAAAAGTTATTATTTTCATTAATTGTGCATTTAAACTATGAACACTATTAAGTCTTATCGCATATTAATTGGATTAATTAATTGTGATATGTTAATAGTTATTTGGATGAACACTTGGACAGTATGTGGAACATTCAAGTGGATCTATTTTTAATGTAATGTTATTTATCTTTTCTATCTTATTTATTTTATCTTTTTCTAATTTATTCATGTCTTATTTATACTACTTAAAGTATGAATTCGTTATTAAAAAGTATTGAGTATGTTTCCCACATTTTAAGTTCACAATGATCAAACCCCCATTTTTTATACATACATTGTGTGACAACCGATTCAGAATATGAGATTATTAAAATAGTCAATCTATGTGGAGATGACTTGGAAATTTATTACTCGATTACAATTGACAACGTACACTTGCATTTTCATCTGCGTATTGATGCTTAAAATATAGCCAATGCGAACTGTATTACGAATATTCTTAGCAATTTAAATAGCACCGCGCAAGCGCGATCAACTAATACTCATATAATAATGGAATGCTTGGGTAACATGTTGATATGGTTACCTTCCAAGTCTTACATCCACATTAGATGTGTTTATCTACCCGGTTTTATAATATGTGAAGCAAAATTGCTTGGATAGCATATGTAATATGCTAACCTGTCAATTATTACAACATATGAAATAGAATTGCCTGGTTAGCATATGAAATATGCTTACCTTCCAAGTCTTACAATATATAGCAGCATGGACTATCATACAACATGCTTACATTTATAATACACCAAGTGGAACATAACTATTATGCTTACTTAACAGGAAATCACAATAAAATCAATAAAACATACGAGTCAATCAATGAAATAAGACATGTCAGTTATACAATAAATCTTCTCAGTTCATCAGAGAAATAACAATATCGACCAGTCTATCACAAGCCAACCGTGATAGTAAACATGGAAACATGGCATCATACTTCATTTCAGTCCAACAAAAAAAAGTTATCACAAACATGCTATTTATCCTCTATTCAAACTCATAGTTGCCCACAATTCCCAAGTTATGATAAATGATCTCTTATCTTGATTGAAATTCACTAAATATGCTCCAAGAATTAATCTAAAATAGTAGCGCTTTGAAATCCTCCACTAAATTGAGCGACTCAAGACTATTAAAAAAAAAAAAATTCAAAACATCAAAATTACCCAATTAGTCTCTAGATATAATTTGATTGTTGTATTGGATAATCAAAATTAGATAGAGTTTGATTCTAAGTTTCGTAATTGTATTTTGTTAACTTTTGAAAAGGAAAAAATTAAAGAATATTTTAAAAGAACGTCAAAATATCTAGACATAAATAATTCAATCCTAATTAATTAAATCGTAAAACAGACAACCAATTAACAACAATTTTAATAGTTAAAAAAAAAATAGAAGTAAAGTTGAAGCATGAAAATAACACTCAATCTCTCTTTACCTAAAAATATGACAGAAAATAAACACAACTATAGTAGGAGTTTTGGACAGAATTTTGAAATAAAAAAAATATTTGACTTGTTCTTTTTCTATTCTGAACGAACTACTCTGAAGAAGAATATGAAATAAAATAACATTTTGAAGCATATATTAAATTCAATCATTTGTCTTCTTTTGCTATCCTTTTCTACAAACTTCTCTTATCTACATAACTTTTTCATAAATAACTTTGATTTTAAGATTGGTTTCTTATAATATTCTTAAAAAAAGTAAAAAAAAACAAAAAACAAAAAAAAAAACAACAGAGTATTTTAATTTCCTTCCATTTCAGTACATATAGAGAAAGGAAAGACTTAACAACAATTTTGTAGTTAAAAATTTCACCATATGTCACTTAGTGATACTCACTTTGTCTTAATTTTCTTCATTGTAATTTACATTATTCAAGTTTAGATATTTACTTATAAGGAAAAAGATATCTACTAGAAAGTGTAAATATTTATAAAAAACTTAGGCTCATCATTTTATTTTTCATTAGATCTTAACTTCATGTGAACATCTACAAAATGTGTAAGCATTTATATAAAATTTAGGCCAAGTATATCCTTTGATTTTATGTAAATGTGTAATTTCAAGTCTTAATGATTATTTATTTATTGTTTTTCTTTTCGTGATGATGACTTTCTTGAGACTAAGGTCGATAATACTCCTTTCACTTGGAAAAATATTTTAATTAGATAAACTAAAATAGGCTAAATTATCAAGGTTTAAGAGTATTTTTTAAACATTTTGTAAAGTTCAAGAGTATTTGTGAAACTTCTTAAAGTTCAAGGACCACAATTTAGGTGATAAAAATATATCGTTCTAGTTTATAGATGGAAGACAGATAATAAAAATAGAAGAGACCATTGAATAAATAAATAAAGAACAATAATTTCCCTTTGTGGGTTAAGGATGGATGGCAAGACCAAAGAGTGTGATCGATCTCTTATCACCGAGTAAAAATATTTATTTGGCTAAAGTTTAAGGGAAAATATAAAAAAACTAACATTGATCTAAAGATTAAGGAAGGCGTTGCAATTAAAAACTTTGGACTTGTTGACCAAAATTTACTAGATCAGATATATACCATTTGATAATGATGCAGCAGAATAAAACTAGATTTAATTATGGCAATAGTAAATATAATAATAAATGAAGTAATGAGAAGAACAACAATACAAAGATCTTACGTGGTTCAACGAAAGTTTCATCCACAGACGACAATGACAAGAATATTCTACTAGAGTTCCAAAGATGAACTTCCAATTAAGCACATTAAGCACTCACCAAATACCCAATACACCCAAAATATTTGAATTCACCAAAATTACTTTCTAAATGAAATAAGAAATTAATTTAAAAGAATTCTAAAAAATATTATAAAAAATTCTTTAATTCTTGCAATATTCAAGAGAAATGTGAGAGTGTGTATATATAGTGAGTGGGTGAGGTTTGGAAATCAAATTTGCTCGTGTGGGACAAAAATGAGAGGCACAACAAATCTCCACCTTGGCAGGCGCGAAATCATTTGAATGCCAAACGAAAAACCTTCAGTCATTTTTGCCAACTTAAATAGTTCATAAACTGCAAACACAAAGCAAACTCAAGCAATGCTTATATTTGTTCAATGGAAGAGATTTCGTCATCATATAAGCTAGATTTTCGTTGGCACTAATCTTACTCACAATAATATTACCTTGAGTAGTGACCTCATGTACAAAAGGTATCGGGTATCAATATGCTTTGTCTTCTGCTGAAACATATGATCTTTTCTAAGGAAGAAAGCAGTCTAACAGTCACATAAGACTGAAGAAATCTGCAAGTCTTCACTAAGTTCATCAGGCTGTCCCCTCAACCATATAGCTTCTTTACAAGCCTCAGTAATAGCCATACACTCGACTTCTGTTGTAGATAGAGAAACTGTACTTTGCAAAGTAGCTTTCCCACGAATAGCAGAACCATGAACTGTAAACACATATACTGTAAGAGATCTATTATCAAGATCTCCAGTATAATCAGAATCCACAAAATCGATGATTCTATCTCTGATTCTCCCAAAATACAAACAAATATCAAATGTTCCTTGTAAATATCTCAATATCCACTGAACAACTTTCCAATGTTCTTTACCTAGATTGCTAAAATACCTACTGACGACACCGACTGCATAGGATAGATCAGGACGGGTACAAACTACTGCATACATCAAAGAATCAACTACATTGAAATAAAAAACTCGAGACATATAATCAACTTCATCATCTAACTTGAAAGATAAACCAAATGAGAGTCTTAAATGCAAGTCTAGAGGAGAACTAGCTAGTTTTGCATGTTGTATATTGAATTTGGACATAACTTTCTGTGTATACCCCTTGTGACACAAATAAAGGTTTCTCGCTTTTTTGTCTCAAACAATTCCTATACCCATAATTTTCATTGTTGCTCACAAGTATTTCATATCAAATTCTTCACTGAGCTGTGATTTGACTTGTTTAATTTCTCTTATATCTTTAACAGCTATTAACATATCATCAACATATAAGATAAGGTGCACAAATGACTCATCATGATTTTTCTTGAAGTAATCAAAGTTGTCGTAACTTATTCTATGAAAATCATGTGTAGTCATAAAAAAAAAAAAAAAAAAAAAAAAATTCTTCTACCATTATCTCGGTGACTTTTTCATATCATATAGAGACCTTTTAATAAAAGTACATAGTCTTATTTTCCTAAAACTGTAAAACCCTCTGATTGATGCATATGAATATTTTCTTAAAGTTCTCCATGTAAAAATGTAGTTTTTACATCTAATCGCTAAAGTTCAAGATCATGCATAGCTACAACGCCAAGCAAAGAATGAATAGAGCTATGTTTCATAATAGAAGAAAATACATCAGTATAATGAATACCATGGATTTGGCGAACGACCTTAACAACTAACCTTTCTTTCCATCTGGCTTTCTCAACTCTGAGTACATCTTTTTGTTTAAAAACTCATTTGCAATTTAAAACTTTCTTATTTAGAGAAAGCTTCATAAGATCTCATGTACTGTTTTCATGTAGAGACTTAATTTCTTCTTGCATTGCAATCATCCATTTATTAGAGTTGTTATAATTTACAACCACTTTAAATGAAGACGGTTCTTCACTAGAATCAATATCGTCAGCAACATGTAAATCATAAGGAACTAGATCATCTTTTGCATGTCTCTATTGGGGTATAATTTCTCTTATAGGTATGTCTTTAGTAATAGAAGATTGCATTGATGCTTTCAAAGGCGAATCAATACCACCACTGTGAGGTAACTTAGAAGAAGCACCTGATGTAGAAGTACTATAAGTAGAAGCAACATCTTGATCAGGTTTATAAGATGACTTTGACCCAGAATCTACCTGCACAACGAACTCTATTGAATTTTATCTGAAGACTGTATTGTCAATGATTATCTACTGAACATTGAAGATTCATTAAATATCACATCTCTACTAACAACTACCTTTTTAGTCTCAGGACACCATTACCCATATCCTTTAACACCAGGCTTGTAACCTATAATAATATACTTCAAAGATCTTGGGTCAAGTTTACACTCATCTATGGAGCATAAGCAGAACAATTGAATATCTTTAAATCTAAATAATTGGCAGGACTACTTTACCACACTTATTGTGGTGTGTGTTCAGAAGAGAAATATGCATATAATAATTAACAAAATGACACGCTAAAGCAACACCTTTAGCTTAGAAGGATTTAGATAAGCTTGTATTATATAGCATGTAAAACACCTTACTAATCAAAATCTGATTCATTTTCTCTACTACTTCATTTTACTGTGGAGTATGACGAATTGCTAAGTGCCTAACAATTTCCTATGACTTGCAAAAAGAATTAAATAGTCTAAAACAAAATTTCAAACCATTATCTGACAAAGATATTTTATCTAACGCCTTGTCTATTTCTCAATCATAGTCTTCCAATATTCAATTGTAGAAAATATATCACTCTTTTGCTTCAAGAAAAATACCCGAACTTTATAGAACAGTCATCAATAATGCGTAGCATATAAAGTGCACCACATTTAGAAGGTACTTTAGCTAGACCTTAAATACCAGAATGTATATAATCAAGTTTTTCTTTGTACTACCAATACCTTATGAGAATTTAACACACTTTTGATTTATAAAAACACAATGCTCATAAAATTCAATATCAGTAACTTTATATCTGTCAAGAAGTCCTCTTTTACTTAACTCGGTCATTCTCTTTTCACTCATATGCACAAGACGAATTTTCCAAAGTCGAGTAATATCATTGTCAGATAATAAAGGTGTAGAAAAGGAAGTGGAATTGAACAAAGATGTAAAGTTACATTTTGGTAGTGATGTGGTTGAAGAAGGGTCATTATCAGTGATGAAAGTCTGAACTAAGGACAATGCTTCAGATGTGCTGAGAATAATGCAATTACACAATCTAAGTTTGATATTGCCTAAGTCTACTCAGAGTAGTACACAACCATATCAACTAAAACTAAAGGATAAAAAAGAACTCATGCATTGTATTTAAGGTGGAGATTGTTATATTTGTTGATAGCAATGCTCAATTCATTTCACAAACAGTGAGGTCTTTGAGCATCATGAATAACACTCATCAATATCAAGCTCAAGGTCAGTTGTTTAAATAGATTCCACATAAAGTAGTGTTCATAACCAAGTTCTCAAACAGACTTTCACCTAAGCTTTAACCTACTAGGTTCTACCTAAGTCTGTTACATACATGGTTCAAGCATATAAATAAAGAAGCATATGAACGATAAAGGTTAATTGGGTTTTCTATGCTTTCACATATATTGTAAACACAGTTCTGATAAATAAAACTTAGCTGAAGTTCTCCCATGGATGTATGCCTTGAGTTTTTTGAACCACGAATTCCTTTTGTGTTCTTCTTCAATCTCTTATTTTTTAATCTTTTATTTATCTTATCATTGTGAAGTATTACTCTCATAAAAAGAGAAAAGAGAATTAGCAAGCTTAAAATTGAAATCAAAGATGAAGAACCCAAGTTCTTCGTCATAAAAAATAAGAAATTCAATACATAGAGAGGATAGAGGTTCTTACCAACAAGATAGATCGAAATTGAACAAATTTTGGCACAAAATTGTCAGAGTTCGCTCTCTTTATTACAAGAAGATGACAACATGAAAAATTAAGGAAGAGTAATGATTCTAATCAATTTTTTTTTGTTTGAATGTTATTGAGTCGTGTTTGTTTGAACATTACTGAGTCGTGTCACTGAAGAAGGCGCTCGATTAACAACACAAGAGCTGCTTGGTTGAATCCACACAGTTCATTTTCATCCTTTCAGATCAGGTCATTATTTGGATTGACTCTCGAGCATGGGTCAATTTGATCTCAAATTCAATAAAGAGAAAGCAGGTTTTTAAGCTTTGAACTAGGCTATATATTTGTTGATTTAGGAAGAAAGTGCAGACATGCATACAACAATTTGGTATTAGAGTCAGGTTGATCAAGAAGGATTCGTCTGCAAATTCAAGAAACATTGCAAAATCTCTCAGGAAAGGTAATGTGTTTAAATTCTTGAAAGAATTACTGCTTCTAAGAAATTCAATAAATGACAACTTCCACAAAGTATGAGATTGATAAGTTCAATGACTTTGGAAACTTTATATTATGGGCCAAGAAGATAAAGATAATCCTAATTGCTCAAAAGGTCAGCAAAGCCATTGAAGCTCCTTCAAAAGAGTCATCCTCAATCACAGAACAAAGCAGAAAAGAGATGAAGGATATTGCTATTACAACCATTATGCTAAATATCAGTGACTCGATTTTCAAACAAGTAATGAAGAATACTCAAGCTACTAGGTATGACTTAAACTTCATTCTATTTTTGATAAGAAGGATCTACCTAAATAGCTATATGTTATGGAGAGATTATTTTCTTTTAAAATGAACTCATCTAAGAATTTAACAGAAAACCTAGTTGAGTTAAAGAAATTCACATCTGAGTTCAATAGTGTAGGAGAAAAATTAACCTTTGAAAGTGAGGAAACAATCTTAATAAATTTCATTCATATGATACATATAATGATGTGAGGATTGTCATGAAGTATGATAAAGATAGTGTCAATTTGGACGTTGTAACAAATGTCTTGAAATGCATGAATCTTGATTTGAAGAAAGAAAACAAGGTAGGAGGAGAAGTATAGTTATAGTACCCAAAATGAAAGAACTATTCAAAGAGATAAAGATCTATGAAAGACTCCTACAAAAACTCCAAAGACAAAATAGTGCTAAAATGTTTCTTATGTCATAGGGAATTAAGGACATTTCAAAAGGGGCTGTCCTGAAAGAAAGGATGATTACAAAAGAACCTTAAGAAGGACACCTATAAGAGAAACTCGTACAAAAGGAACTCTTAACACAAGAAAGACTTGATATCAAAAGGTAGTTCAATTAGTGAGTATGGAAGAACAGAAGCAACTGTTAGTGAATGAACCACAAATTATGCTGAGGTTTTGGTCACATATTGTGATAAAACTATAGAAGGAAAAACTGACAATAAAGAGACTGGGTCTTAGACTCAGGGTGTACCTATCATATGACCTCAAACAAATACATGGTTTGTAGAATTTAAACCATGAGAGGATGATTCAGTTTATATGGAAAATAACCATAATTGCAAAGTATTGGGAATCGGCTCAGTAGTGCTGAAATTTCAAGACAACAGAGAAGTATTATTGAAGAAAGTGAGATATGTACCAGAAATTAGAAGAAATATAATCTCTCTCCGAATGTTAGAAGAACACGGATGTACTTTCATTGAAAGAATATTATAAAGGAAGGAAGAGAAATTATTTGTGGTAAAAGACACAATGGGTTGTATTACTTGAAAAAGGTGTCAATACAAAGCTTTGCACTAGTTGCGCAATCTTCAAAACTTTAAGACATAAAACTCTGGCATAGAAGGTTATCACACACTAATGAACTAGGTCTAATAGAGCTAACTAAGCAAGACCTAATAAAGAACAGGTCATAAAGAGATTGAGATTCTATGAACACTGTGTTCTTGGCAAGGCTAAAAGAATCAAATTTACTAAATTGGAGCATCATGCAAAGGAAATTCTAAACTACGTCAATGTTGGTCTATGGGGACCATCACACACTTCTTCCAAGAACAATGCGAGGTTTTTTCTATCCCTAATTGATGATTACTCTAGAAAAGTTTGGATATATTTTCTATGTACTAAAAATCAAACATTTTCTAAGTTTATTGAATAAAGAACAATGCTAGAACTTGAAACTTCTAAAAAGGTTAAGTACCTTAGGACTAATAATGGACTAGAATTCTTAAGCAATGAGTTTACATCATATTGATTAAAACTTGGTACAACTAGACACAAAATAACTTTTTATACTCCTCAACAAAATAAAGTAGTTGAGAGAATGAACAGAACTATTGGTGAAAGGGTTTGATGTATGTTGTATGAAGCAAAGATCGGTGAGGGTTTTTTGGCAGAAGCAGCTGCTACAATAGTTTATACTATATATTAACAGAAGTCTTAGCTCATTGGGTCTTATAACTTCTCAAGAAATGTTGTCCAAGACACTCCCTAATCTCTCTCACCTAAGAGTGTTTGGGTGTGTAGCTTACATTCATAAGAAACTGGGTAAGCTAAATCTTAGAGCTAAAAAATGCATTTTTCTAGGATATCCTGAAGAATGCAAAAGATACAAGCTTTGGGACTTCAAGAAAATAGGTGCATCACAAGCAGAGATGTAATTTTTAAGGAATATGAGTTTTACATAGACTCAAATGATAAAGATGAACAAGATTCTGATAGAGAAACGACATTCATATTCAAAGGTGTATTAAGGCAAATTCGTCATTCTAGATCAAGTTCCCAAACTACTGAAACAACTGAAGAACCTCTAGAATCTCAAGAAAAGGAACTAGGTGGTACTTGTTCAGATGATCCTACATGCTCAATTTTCAGAGCATAAATGCCTAGAATAGACATCAGACCTCTTGTCAGATATACTCAAGCTGGCATTGCACAAGTATCTAAGATCAATGAAGATGAACCTCAAACCTATGAGAAAGTACTAGAAAATAAAGAAAATGTGAAGTTGATAGAAGCAATGAATAGTGAGATTTACTTACTTCAAAAGAACAACACCTGGGATCTTGTAAGACTTCATAAAACAAGGAATTCTTCATAAAACAAGGAATTTATTCTTTGTAAATAGGTATTTAAGAAGAAACTGTCAGGATCAGAAGGAAGAGTTAAATTTAAAGCTTGACTAGTGGCAAAGAGGTTCAAACAGAAGGAAGAATTTGACTATAATGAGATTTTTTACCTGTGGTAAAGCACACTTCAATCCGAATACTACTTGCTATTGTAATATGTAAAAATATATAACTGGAACAGATGGATGTGACAACCGCCTTCCTTTATGGAAACCTAGAAGATGATGTCTATATGGATCAACCAGAAGGCTTCATTAAAAAAGTCATAAGTCATTGGTTTGCAAACTAAATAGGTCACTTTATGGACTCAAATAAGCTACAAGATGCTGGTATGAGAGGTTTGATGATTTTATACTTAGTGTTGGATTCACCAATAGTCATTATGAAGCTTGTGTCTACTTCAAAATGTCAAAGGAAGACAACTATATATATTTACTCCTCTATGTAGATGACATATTGCTAGCTGAGAAAAACATGGAGGACCTAAAGAAATTAAAAAACCAACTAAGTTCAGAGTTTTAGATGAAAAGCCTAGGGTCAGCCAGAATGATCTTAGGAATGGAAATCAGAAGAGGCAAAGATTTTGAAAATTTGTTCTTATCTCAAGAAACCCATGTTAAAAAGGTATTGGTAAGATTCAACATGAACAACTCAAAGTCTGTGAGCACTTCTCTTGTTCAACACTTCAAAATTTCTGACAGAGATTCTCCCACAAATCAAAAGGGGATAAATGGTATGAGTAAAGTTCCCTATGCAAATGCGACTAGAAGTCTGATGTAACTAATGGTGTGTACTAGACCAAACTTAGCACATAGCTCAAATCTAATAAGTAAGTACATGGGAAATCTTTGAAAAATTCATTTGTAAGCTACAAAGTGGGTCCTGAGATACCTAAAAGGCACTTCTAACAGAGGATTACTTTATAAAGCTTCTTCAATAGACAAATTTGAACTAAGAGGATTTGTAGACCCCGACTATGCTGGGAATCTAGATAAAAAAAGGTCTCTCACTAGCTATGCTTTCCTATTTGGAGATAATCTAGTCAGTTGGAAATCTAATCTACAATCAGTTATAGCTCTTTCTACTATTGAAACAGAGTTCATAGCAGTAACAAAAGCCATTAAAGAAGTCATCTCGCTAAAGGGTTTTCTAGGGGAGCTAGGATTTGAACAAAAGGAAGTGGAATTACTTTGTGACAATTAGAGTGCAATACAATTGACCAAAAATCAACATTTCCATGAGAGGTCTAAATTACACATAGATGTAAAGTTACATTTTCTTATAGATGTAGTTGAAGAAGGGTCAGTATCAATGATGAAAGTTAGAACTGAAGACAATGCTTCAGATGTGCTGACTAATGCAGTTACAAAATCTAAGTTTGATCATTGCCTAAGTCTACTCAGAGTAGTAGACAACCCTATCAACTAAAACTAAATGGTAAAGAAGAACTCAGGGATTGTATATTCAAAGTGTAGATTGTTATATTTGTGAATAGAAATGCTTAATTCATGTCATAAACAGTGAGGTCTTTGAGCATCATGAATAACATTCATCAATATATAGCTCAAAGTTAGTTGTTCAAATAGATTCAACAAAAAGTAGTGTTCATAACCAAGTTCTCAAACAGACTTTCACCTAAGCTTTAATCTCCTAGCCTTTACCTAAGTCTGTTACCTACATGGTTCAAGCAATATAAATAAAAAAGCATACCAGCAAGAAGGGTTAGTTGGTTTTTCTATGCTTTCACATATATTGTAAACATAGTTATGATAACTAAAACTCATCTATAGTTGTCCAGTGGATGTAGACCTTGAGTTTTATGAACTACAAATTTCTTTTGTGTTCTTCTTCAATCTCTTATTCTTTAATATTGTATTTATCTTATCGTTGTGAAGTATTACTCGCATAAAAAGAGAAAAGAGAATTAACAAGCTTAAAATTGCAATCAAAGATGAAGAACACAAGTTCTTCATCATAAAAACAAATAAGAAATTCAATACATATAAGGAATAATGGTTCTTATCAGCAAGATAGATCGGACTTGAACAAACTCTATCGTAAAATCGCCATACCTTCAGTCTCTTGATTACAAGAAGAAAACGACATGCAAAATAAAGGAAGAACAGTGATTCTCATCGATTTTGTTTGTTTGAACATTATTGAGACGCGTCCTTGAAGGAGGCACATTGATTGACAACACAAGAGATGTTTGGTTAAATTCACACCTTTCAATTTCATGTTTTCAAATCAGGTCATTATTTGGATTGAATCTCGGGCATGGGTCAATTTTATCTCATGTCCGATAAAGAGAAAGCTGGTCTTTGGGCTTTGAATTGGGCTATATATCTGTTTATTTGAGAAGAAAGTGCAAGCTTGTATACAACAAGATTAAAAGAGAAGTGAGTTAGTTGAGAAAGACGTCTAACTAATCCCTTCTTTAGAAATGTCACGTTCTACAGCCTATTGATATAAAGATTTTTTAGGAGCATTGTAATGAAATCAATCAGAATGTGGAACACAACATGAATACGACAAGCATCACTGACATCTTAAGCATTACAACATAACATTCCAATGAAAACACAAGTGTACGCTGTCAATTGTATCAAGTAATAAATTTTGAAGTTATTTCCTCATTGATCGATTCTTTTAAGTTATTCTATATTCTGGTTCAGGAAGAGTAGCATTCAATAATAAGGTGGGTTGTGATATTGAATTAAAGTGTACATGCAGAATACATACTCGCTGCGACAGGCATTGCCTTAAGTCAAATAACATTAAGCTCATTACCTACTGTTTGAGCATGCATTAATTAATGACAGGAATGCCAAGTATAAGTAAGTACATAAATCATTAAAGTATTAAAATCAGTTAACTAAGACAAGCATTATGGTAAAGATTAAGGTTTATATTGCACATCAATGCCTTCTCCAGAATGTACATTCTTTCTTAATGTTGTTAGCATTAAGGATGTGGTTTGCATTCATTTGTGGCTATGGGGAACCCTCCATAAACCTACTAGTCAAGTTGAGTAGTGAATCTAATAATAACAGTAGGGACTTTTCATTTTATCTTCTTCGACCCCGATAGGGAAGTAAAGTGTAAACGATAAGTGGATGGCCAGTCGACCTTGTTAGTTAACATACTTACTTTGTAAATAGTAATTCTATCTTGTCCTCACTAACCTACTCAAAACTTTACACAAAACATAACTTGCAAATACTCAACGAGAATTCGTGTAGTGTTAATGGCATTACCAGACATTAATTTTGTTTCTATTAAACAAAGATAACCTCCATACAAGACTACAACATCATTTACACAAAAAATAAAAGCATAAATGTAAAGCAAAGTAGTAAATAAATTAAATTGCATTAAAAATAAAGTATGTTACAAAAAGATAAGTTACAAAAAATACTAGAGGAATTATCTCTTGCATACGTGTCACTTCATATGAATGTTGAGGATGGTGAGGCAACTACCTTGCACTTCAACTCTGTGCCAATTAACTTAGTTACAATGTCCTGTGCAATGGCAATGTCCCTAGAAATGGGCAATTCACTCTCTCACCTTCTATTACTAGAAATCAAACAAACATTGACTTTCACACTAACTCAAACGTTGACGACTGAGCTTGTTGATAATGGTTCTTTATATAGGCCAAAGATTCCCATATTTTTCTTACCGAACCACCACTTCCTCGGATTTAGGTGCTATTTTTATGGTCTTTGACTGCTGCCAAATTACTCTTTCGTGGGCAAGCACAACAAATCTTGATCGTACAATCCATCCTTGATCCGAGTGAAATGATAATTTTTATTTCTTCTATCTTTAAATCAAATGCGAGTAGAATGCAGCCAGCATTGGGGTTGCACTGCGCTTTGTCACTTATAGAAATATGTACCTATATTTAGGAATGCACCCAACATCGGCAATATGACCAATAATGAGAATGCGGCCAGCATTGAGAATGCGCTTAGGAATGCGGCCAACATTGAGAATGCACTTATGAATATGACCAACATTGAGAATGTGGCCATCATTGGGATTGTCCTGAGTTGGTCAATGCCCTCAGCAATCTGTATTCCTATACTAATATGGATGCTTCTAACTTGGATAAGATTTTGGTAATAAAATGATAAAAACAACATTCAATTTAGCATGGTAAAAGTGCAATTTCCATATTTTCCATATTTAGCATACCTAAAATGATAAAGTTGTGTTTTTAGCCTACTTACTTTCTACTCTTATGCTTTTCTTAAAATATTACCCCTTAAAATGCATGAAATAAGAGATAAAAGTAAGTTAGATAACTCTCTATTTTAAGAGTTATCACACTCCAAACTTGAATATTGCTAGTCCTGAGCAATCCACTCTACCTGTCGAAATGATTGTTAGTGCTTATTGAAATACTTGAAATACAATGTAATTACAATGATCTTAGCATTAGGGTCTATAGTAAAAAATTTCATCATAAACCAAAAATTTCTAGCCTTGGTCTATATTCTTTGGTAATTGAAAATTTTATGACTATCCTTTATTTCTTCCATTTACTTATTCCTACACAGAATAATATTCTAAGTGTTTATACTAGTTGATAACTTTTGGCTTATAAACCATCTTTTTTTAAACTTAAATCCAAAAAGCTTGATTAAAGTAAACTTTTAGGGGCTTTTATTCTCACACACTTTTGGATTCTGAAACACCCTTTAGGAGTTTTCTATGCGTTTATCACATCCCTTTCAGGCTAGCATTCATACTTCACTTGCTCACTTTCTATAGTTCTTAGAATGACACACTTGATTAGAGCAACGCGCCTAAGTAAAAGAAACTACTCTAAGCCTTTGCATAGTTCTTAGAATGACACACTTGAGTAAAGAAGTCATCTAAGCAAGTGGAACAATCTTGGATTTGAAGAATTCTTGTAGTAGAGGAATACTTTGAGAAGCCACGACTACTAGCCTTGATTTGTTGTTTATCACAATGCCCTCCACATTGTTCTACTTTGGTTTCTATTTTAGTACAATCAATTTCTTCAATTTTTTGCTCAACTTGAGTTCCTCACCCCCGAACTTAAACTCTTCATTGTCCTCAATGAAGGTGAGTTCATTTCCCTCAAACTTGAATATCTTTAAGTATGAAGAAATGATGCTTCAAGCTTTCTATATAAATGTTGGCACATTCTCAGTGTATTAGTCTATTTAAGGATTATGTTAATCGAAGTTTAGAGATAATCTAAAATTTTCCTTAGACCTAAACGTTACACCTCGAATAAATATTCTTGGTTTGCTCTGAAATTTTTAAGAATAGAACTAAATGCTGAGATAAATGTAAAAAAACTTTATCAACAAGTAAATAATGCACACAATAGTCAAGTTAACAAGTGTCAACTAGTCATTGGATTAGAAATCATGTAAATGGACTACAAAGATCTTTAATCATCAACTTTATTTGCAAAAAATTGAAAAAACTCAAATTTCGAAAGAAATAAAAGTACAATGGAACATTGCAATGCTAATGCATGGGATAAAGAGAATCTTGTCAACAAAGTTTAAAAACAGAAGAGTTATGAAGCTGGAAACAAATGTTACATTCATTACGAGCAAAAAAAATGTTAGTAATATATACAAGTAATGAATAAAATTAAAAAAAAAAACTATTTAACAAAATTAACAAGGAAAAGATTTTGTTAAATAGGCGTCTAGAAGTTTCTTCATCTTCTTGAATAGGCGAAGGTGGGCCAAAGGATAAGTAACTTCACTCGGAAATGCAGGGAACTGAATACCTTCCGCATTGGCCGCGACAAACTGCTTGAGAAATGTGTCTCATCTTTCTGCGTATTCGTAATAAACTTTAGATTGAGTGAAGAAATACTCCTTTGGGCTCTTCATTTATGCCAACTGCATCTAGACTTCACTAATGCTCGTCGCAACACCAATGTGTCTGCCAACTCACGAACACCCTCATTCTTGATTCAATAATTTGATATAGTGCCCGAGGTGCTAACGTTGCATCAGCTACTGTGGGTCTTTTAGGGGGTCTTGACCTCTATGGCTGACCTACAGTGAGCCAAGGCCTTATCTAGCCAACCTTAGGGGTCTAATTGTGCTTGGTCGACTCCCGAGGGATCAAAGCCTCATTTAGCCGACCCTTGAAGGGACAATATTGGGTTTAGCTGAACTCTAGGGGGTAAAAGCCTTCATGGCTAACTCCTGAAAGGTTAATGCCTTCGTTAGCCAACCCTTGGTAGGTCTAGATTGGGCTTGCCTAACTCCCTAAGGGTCAAGGCCTCCTTTGGTCGTCCCATCGGGGGCCAGGTTGGGCTTAGCCGACTTTGTGGGGTCAATGACTCCTTTGGCTGACTCATAAAAGGGTCGAATTGGGCTTGGTCAACCCCTAGAGGGTCAAGGTCTTATTTGGCTCACCCATGAGAAGTCGGATTTTGCTTGTTGACCCTTAGGGGGTCGAGCCTTCTATGGCCAACCACTAGATAAGCCCGAGCAGCTTTGACAACCATCTAATAGGGTCTCAATATTATCGTGGTATTTCGGGAAACAATTTTCCTATAACATTGACTTACCTCTACTCTTCATTCTTAAGTTCTCATTGTCATCGTAATTTGAAGAGTAGCCCGTGATTTGAATTTCCAGCCTTATGGATTATGCTTCTCTTTTTAGGGAAATATTCTTTTAAAAGATATTCCCATGTTAAATAAATTCATATCCTAGTTTATGGAAAATATTTACTCAAATGATATTTTTATATTAAAAGATCATATTCTTATTTTAAGAATACATCTTTCAAAATAATATTTATATATCCAAAAGGTCATATTATCTTTTAAGGGGTATATCCTAACTTAAGAGGTTTTTCCTTTGACTTGTTTTTTCCATAAACCCAAAGTTCTCCTTCCCTTCAAATTTTAAGAAATCTCTCTTTACTTGGGCACCCATTCTCGATTTTTTAAGGCTTAGAGGAGTCTTCCTTTGAGCATGAATTTTTGGAAATGCATTCTTTGGAAGTCAACACTTCTGCATGCGCCCATTTTTTATTTTATGCTTGTACATAGGTATCGCTTTGAGTTTTTTGTTCTGAATTTGATACTTTTTCTAATTTTAGGCACCCATTATATATGCATTTTCAAAATTTTAGGTACTAAGTAATGCTTTCTTTTGGATTTTGGCACTTTCTTGAATTCTTGTACTAAGTAGGCTCTCTTTTTTAGTGATGCCACTTTTCTAAGTAATTTTTTTATTTTTATTTAAATAAGTCCTTGTTTTCGATTTTCGTTCTAAGTAGACTCTCTTTTAGAATCTCACCACTTTTCTGTGCACTTTTTTAAAATTTCTCAAAGTAAGCCTCTAGTTTCGATTTTTGTACTTAGTAGGCTCTCCTTTTAGTCTTGTCACTTTTCTAAGTACTTTTTTCAAAACATCACCAAGTCGTCTTCTATTTTTTATGTTAGCTATTTAATAGGCTCTTTTTTGAAGTTTTGCTTCTTTTTAGGTGCGTTCTTGAATCTTGCTCATAGCTCTTCTATTATGAAAATGAAGTACGCCCTACTTTAGCCCCCTCTTCTCAAAAAATGACTCAACGTAACGAGTTGGATTTATATCCAAGCTTGTTGCTTTGGTATTGACTATAAGTGACTTAGATAAGCTTAGAGTAGAGTATTGTATTCCTCTGAGTTGGACTCTTAGGCTTCATGTGGAACAGGAGAAGTATAACAATCGTTCACTTGGAAAAATGGCACTTTATGTTGCGATGTTTGAGTGATGGGTTCTATTGCCTCTTATTTCTCCATTTCAGAAGTTTTTGTGCATTATTGGGTTGGCTCCAGCGTGTGTGGCTCCAAACACTTGGAACGTGTTCTTTGAATTTTATAGTGGGGTTATACCACCTTTGAGGGTTCCTTTAGTGCTCGTGATCTTCTTTTCTGTATCACTTTTGTCAGCACCACGATGTGATTGGGGGCATGCTATCTCACACTTTGGAGTAGAATTTCTCCATTGGCAACTTGTCCCAACTTCTAGAGAGCATGCACGATAAATGGTTTTTTGCTGGTTCATGGGCTACCCCATGTTTGGAAGCTTCGGTGGCTGTTCACACCACTTTTGGGACATACCGTACGTCTCTTTTTTATAACATAATGTACACTCATAGGTACACCTTTCTTATACTTGGTTTTTTTCCTAGTACATAGGAAATTGACCATTCGCTCCAAGGTGTAGAAGTTCTACGATCTGATCATGACCTACTAATAACTTAGATATAATAGTTAAATATTGTTCAAAAAGGAAGCTTCAGAGAGAACGATGTAATACATTAGAGATTTTTAGGAAAATAAATGCTAAAGCATCATATTTTATATGCATTTCAGTATATAATATGATTTTTAGTTAATAATTAAATTTTAGTCCATGAATGGGTGATTTATCATCTTTTATTCAAATAATCTAAGTTCTAGAATTTTCTTAATGCTTAAGTAGGATTTTGGAGTTGCAAATCGAAGGCAGTGCTTAGCTAAAGCATTATGGTTGAAGAATGGAAAGAAGATTGAATTGAAGAAAAATGATTGTTTAAACGCACGTTTTATTAACACGTGGCAGAATCCTAGAAGTGACGTGTATCCCAAGGTGGATTAGATTAATCTCAACTGTTGAAGAGTTTTGAATATATTATTTGATTGCAAAAGCAATTGTAGGCACAAAATGAGTCCGATGTCTTTTTCATAAATTCAAGTTTCGATTTGATTTGATCTGTTAAATTTCGTAACTGAATCAATTTTTTTTCTCTGATTGTGATCATTATGTTTCTATTTTAATTTGTGCTTTCAGTTTTAATTATTGTGTTGTTATTGCAATGATTGTTTTCGTAATGATAAAGAATTAAATCTATATCTCTCGGTGGGATTAGGTATATGCGATTTTAGATGTAATAACCCATTTTAGATGTAATAACCCAAAGTGTTTAGTTAGAGGTGAATTGAATTGTATTGTATTTTGAAGGGTATTATTGGAAATTGATTCCCTTGGGGCAGAATTGTAAATAGATCGACCTGTTAACCTACTTTTGTTTCCTTTTTTATTTCATGTAACCCTATAGCACATAAGGGGGTGTTTGTTTGTAAAATTGTGCAGTGTTTATTTTGAGTGTTCAGAAATGAAGAGTTATTTTGAGTGATTATAAAGAAGAAATTGTAATAATAGTTCGTTTGTATAAGGTTTTTAAATAGGTATTATAAAAGCTCGTTTATAAAATCTCCATAAACACTCAAAACAAACACCCCTAAGAAATTGAAGAATTATTAGATTTGGACCCGTGTTCAATTGCTATGTGTCCAAGAATTGGAAACCCTTCCCTCTCTATCGAAGACCTAGGTTGTCTCGAAATCCATCCATCCTGAAGTCGACCTTCATTGCCGCCAAGCTACCCTTTCGCCGTCGTCGATTTATGCTTGTTGCTCAAGCTATTTCACCTGCCACTTACTGTCATGTTGGACAACTTCAAGTCGTGCAAGCTCGTGGAGTGTTGGGGTTTCAAGATCCTTGTTATGCAGCGAGGTCATCACCATCGTGGGTTGTGCGGAGCGCAAGTTGCGCTGTATTGAGTTGCGTCTGGGTGGCGTGTTCTGCTTGAGTTGAGCAGGTGCAGACCAACCCTTATCGATTGATTGTTGCAACGATTGATGTTGCTTTATACTCTATCATTTGACTACCTTTCGTTGTCAAGCTCCAACTAAGATCATTACAGCTTATTTCTTTCCTTAATCACGAGATTGAAACAAACTAATTCAACACCTTTCATTTCTCTCCCCTGTTGACCACGCTTGACCATCCCATTCATTTTCTTGACCCGTTTAACCACCACGTCACACCCCATTAATCCCTTTAACCCTTGATTTGACCACTAATTCTTCATTCCCTTCCATTTAGACCCTTAGCCACCCTCATGAGGTAGCATGTGCTGCCACATCACCTACTTTGACCCTCTTAACTCAATTTTGACCATTAACCCCAAGTTTGGCTAAATAACATCTATCTTAACCTAGTAACCCCAAAAATTAGACCATGGATCAATTGTATTCTCTTATGTGAATAGGTTAGTCTAGTTGTTCGTTATGTTCTTGAGGTATACTTAGTCGCCAAGGTTCATCGGGTTCAGATTTTTTAATCTTGAACTATTTCGTAAGCTTGGCGTTTTAATTTTGTTTACATGGATCTGAGGTGCTAGTTTAATCTTATTTGTTGTGTACAAAGTTTGGATTCACTGTTTGACTTCTAAGAGGACTGATTGACTATTCAAATTAAGCTGGTCACAGTAAGTGCAATTTGTTAAGTTCAGCTAAGGTAAGAGACTAGTATTCCCTACTCGCCATCTGTGGTTAATTCATGTGTTGGTTGAATGCATTAATTTATATGTATGATTTGACATGTCTTGTACAAACTGATGCTTGTATTTATTACATTGATAGCATGCAGCATGTATCGTGAACATTTTATGTATGATTTGACATGTCTTGTACAAACTTATGCTTGTATTTATTACATTGATAGCATGCAACATGTACCATGAACATTATATGTATGATGGACATGTCCGTTATCTGTTGATGCTTGTGTTTATTTCATTGACATCATGCAACACGCATTCCGAGTATCACATTTATGGCATTATGTATAATGGTGATATGTCTTGAATGGTTAAACCATTGCATGTTTTATTAGGAGAGTCTATCTTGCATGTAGTTCGTGTGTCCCAGCGGTAGACTTGCCTGCTATTTGATACACAACTTGATGATTCGTTTAGACACAATTGAGTTATGAATAGCGAATAGAGGATACTAGTAAGAGAACGTGCATGGTTTGTGACTGGTACATTTTGACGTGAGATTTGTTGTCTCTCGCTGAAGAATTTTGTTAGATGGTTGGCCAATCAGGCTCTCAACTCCTATCGAATGTTTTCTAGTATCTTAGGGTGCCTCTTCAAGTATGTGGTTTGGTTTGTGGCCCTAAGTGAGTGTGAGGATTCCACATCTCACTGTGGGTAGGAGCCTGTGGGGATTTGTGGTCTCTAAGCTAGCAGGTGTCCATGCTCGCTGGATCCCTCGACCTGGAGTAGGATCTCCCAGATTGCTTTAGAGATTTGTGTCTCTATTGGACATTGTGTCTTAGGTACGTGGCTATAGACCACTCTAAGTGGGGTAGGTCAAGGACATGGTTTCCGACCAATCTCTCAGGAGCTTTGAGTCTTGTGAACACTTTGAGCACATTGATGATTTGCATATTTGTTTGGTGCTTTGACTGATGCATAAGTACCCTAAGTTGGGGAATCCTTACTGCATTTTTATAAACTCACCCTTTGCACTTTGGATTACCATAGGTACTACAGGATCGTATAGAGATGGGGGATCATCGAGCTGGAGACGACCATGGGACTAACTGCATTAGGTTTAGAGTCTTTGTTCATTTACTTTCTTTTACATGGATTTTTGGGGCATGTTATGTTTAATTACCTTGTGACTCATGTCTTATGTTTTAAACTTAGAGGTACACGACAATACATATTTATGGAAATGAGTATGAAATAAGCTTGTATTTTATAATCATATATGGATTTTTTTTATAACCGTTTTAATTGTATATTCCTAAAGTATTCTTAATTTATTATATTTAGTGTTAAAGACTTATTGTGAGACCCTAGGTTAGGTTAGATCCTTAGAGTTTGTATCAAATCTTAGAGTCATAGATTTTGTAGACTAGCTTACATTGTAGGCTGCTGTTAGGGTCTTCATAATCTTCATCTTTCAATCACCAACAGGTATCTTAGTAGTGGATTAAGGATTTTGATGCATATTTATTTTGATCATCGCTTTTTCCATGCCATGCTATTTTCTATTGTATATTACTTGTTGTATGTTACTTGCACATTCGCTTGAAGTGTTACTTGTATGTTAGCCTAGAGTTTTACTAACTTGTTAGCTTGGAATTGTTACATAATTGTTAGCCTGGTGTATTCTGATCGAATTGAGATTTCCTAAGTCCATGGTAAACTGTTGACATGCTTAGTAAAACTATTAAGAGTTTTGCTTGAGGTTCTAGAGTAGTTGGGCTTATTAAGCCCTGAGTTCATAAGTAGCCTTCCAGGTGTTAAAGGGCCTAGTGCCCAAAGTTTTTTAGCAGTATTGGCACCTAGGGTTCTGTTTCCGGCCATTGTTGTTGTAGAAGTTGAGTATAGCGTTGCGTGGCTGTTTCCTACCAAGTTTGGTGCAGAGAGTAGTTGAGGGAGCTTTTTTGAGCGTGCATGATGTTGCTCGAGTGTATGCAGTAGTTGCTAATATGCACAACTCAGCGCATAGTCGAGGTTGTAGAGATTGTAAAGTTCTTAAACTAGTTGAGAAGTATGACCCAAGATTTTGATGGGTCATGTGTGAATCTAATGGTTTTTAGCTAGGTTGTACTCTAGTGAGACTATTTTCAACCATATGGAGTGCCCTGTTGATCAGAGAGTTGTTGCATCGTGTTGTCCCTACATATGAGGCAACTAGCTGATGGAAGTCTAAGCATGAGGTTTGTGTATCTGATGAGCCACTAGCCACTTGGGCTAAGTTTGATGATTTGTCCCGGTGTGTATATCACAAAGGTTGACAAAAAGAATCCCATCACTCAGTTGGTTGCCATTCAGTAAGGGAGTGTCATTGTGATAGCCTATGAGAGAAGTTCAATAGGCTTGTCAGTTTTACAAAGCTTGGTCATTTTAGAGGATCAGAAGATCATGTATCCCATCACGGGACTCAGTAGTAAGATTAGACGTGATGTAGACGCTCTTGGTCCAGTCAGTTTCAGAGAATGCTTATTGTTGCCCAAAGAGTCTGATGCTTAGTTTAAAGGCAGAGAAGTAAAGGGATGTCTCTTGTTGGAGTCAACTTTGTGTGTAAAGAGGTTGTTAGCCATATAAAGATCGACTTTCTAGCTTCAGTGTCATGGTCAAAGAGTTTAGGGTAGTTAGTAATTTCACTCTTAGTAGTGTTCGCGGATGTTTTTCTAACTAGTCGTTAAGATTGCTTCCACCCCGAGCGGTAGATATTGCAATCGAGCTTGAGTCGGGGCTTGTTCTTGTTTTCAAGGTTCCATGTTTGATAGTTCTGATAAAGTTAAATGGCCTAGAAGCTTGATTGCAAGAGTTGCTTGTTAATGGATTCATCCGTTCTAGTGTATTCCTACGGGGAGCTCCAATGTGTCAAAGAAGTTGATGATTGGATTGATGAGTTCGTCTAGGGAATACCAAAAAGTTTTTTAAGGTAAGAATTGATAGCAGATTTTTTGGTTTAGAGTCAATGACATTTTTGGTTAGCTACGAGAAGCCATATTGTTTTGAATGATCGTTTTACATTGTGGTCGTCATTATTTGAAGATTAAGTGGGATGACATCCCAAAAGGTAGCCTTAGACCTCATTTTGGTCACGTTGAATTTATAGTAGGTACAACTAGTTGATTGATGCCTAGCAGTGTAAGTTGTCTTGATGAACAGAGAGTACGAAGGTTTTTGAACGAGCTGTTATTAAGTCATGAAAGAACTTTTGTAGATATGTTACACACAATAACTTGAAGTAGTAGTGGATCTCGTGGAGTTCGACGTAGCGAATAGTTGGGTGATATTGTTTTCTGTGGTAGTGATGAGAGGTTTCTTAGACCTGGCTGGCTATTATAGATGTTTGTTATTGATTCGTCTAAGTTGGCAAGCCTGTTGTTTCAGCCAAACATAAGGGGACAGTCAGGTGTCGTTTAGATGGATGTGAGATGTGTTTCCTTAAGTATGCGAGAGGTTGGATTTCAGTAATGACCTTGCGAGTACTAGAGAGTACAAATGGTTTTGTGGTTCACATTGATTCTTCTAGGGATGGTATGTGTTTCGTTCTAATGCAACAAGGAAGTGATAACATATACGCCAGGTGACTTGAGTCGTGTGCGCAGTTTTACCAGATTCTTGTGTTGGCATTATCAGTCGTGGTATCGCCTTAGACACCTTGAGTTTTTACTAGGGAAATATATAAAAAATATTATAACTTTACGAACTTAAGGGCTAACATATGGTTGAAATGTGAATAGGATTGTATTTGTGAATTCCATTACTTTTTGGGTTGAGGGAGTGTGATTATTAATGCGTCGAGCAAAGAAGTCTCTCTTTGAGCAGTATAAGTTCTTTTCTAGATGTCCTTACATCGTTAATATGACCCGAACATAGATATTGGGAGTGCGAGACTTCAGTTCAACTGGTTCGATTGTCAATGCAGTTGTTGTTAAAACAAAGGTTGGTAGAGGGTCAGTAGGATGGTCGTTCAGCTTGTTAGTTTGGTTAGTTACATCGTTTGAAGGTGTGAGCAGCGTTGTATCAGGGGTTCGCCTTGTGATTGCAGTTCAAGTAGAAGTTAGTTCTGCTAGTTGATGTTGGGATCAAGATTGAGTTGTTGTTTAAGCCTCAAAGTTTACCATTGTACGGTACATTCGAGGTACCAGAGCGTATCAAGATCTAAGAGAGTGTTCTAGTGGATTTTTGTAAAAAGCAAGCTATTGATTTTGTCAGTAACTGTTTAGCCTCTCAGCAAGTGAAGATGTCGATGTAAGAGGTTGTTACAACCTTTGAGTTTCTAGAGGCAAGTGGAACGACGTCTGGATTTTGTCTTAATACCCTTTGAACACCGAGAGGGTTTACTCTCACAAGTTTGACTATGGGCTAACCTTTTTAAGTACGCCCACTAGATTCCAAGAAGTTGGGTTGTTTATTGAGGGATGGGTGCAGTTATGCTTGGAGTGGCTTTTAAAGCATTATGGGGTCCCTATGAGTATTGTTTTGGATAGATTTAGAGAATTATGGGGTAGAAGCATGCATTTAAACGTGACAGAAGCATGTGAATAACAAAATTTTCATATTAATTAATCTAATTATTTAACTTTAGATTAATCCAATTAAGCTACATGCAATTTACCCTAGATGATTGACATGTTGTAAATAAAAACACACCTTGGTTGACGCCTCTGATCAATTATGGCGGGTCTTCATGCTGGAGAGGATCACGATCAATTTCCTGAACCTACTGAATATGATCACGATGAATATCTGAACCTTCTTGATTAGTCCCCTCCAATCTTCCAGGATATATCTTCTATCCTGCACCGAGTGCTTGGTGGGAAGCTTTTTAGAGAACGAAGATCGAAAGTATTCTTCTAGGGAGGAAAAAGAGAAATCAATTGCAGAGAGTTTTCTTTATCTGAGAATTAGGTTACTATGAATTGGGTGGGTTGAGGATAAAGATCTCACAGGCCTCCTATAGTAGAAAAGTGAATCTTCAAATTAGGAAAATATAATATCTTTTAATATCCAATAATAAAAGATATTATGAAAAATCAAAGATTTTCTCATCTCAATTTAAAATTAGTTTTATTTGTTTTATAATATATCTAATATATTATAATAAATAAATATCTATAACTAATATATCCAATATATTAATTTTTCTACAAATAATAATTATCCAATAATTATTAAACAGATATGTCCAACATATTTATTATAATTATGCTTTGAATATTATCCAATAATTATTAAACTTCAATATGTCTAACATATTATTAGCTGAATTCTCTCAATAATTATCCAATAATTATTTATAATTAATTTATTCAATAAGTTTAATTAATATATGCAATATATTAATTAGTTAAGTTTATACATTAAACTTTATACTTCTATTAATTATGACCAACATAATTATTTTGTGAATTCGAACTCTTCAAATCGATTCTGTAATGAGCAATGTACCAACAATTGAGCTATAGCCCGAGGACCAGTGGACCTATAGATTGGAAGCTACAATGATTTGGGATCCAATCCCTACTCGTTAACATCAGACTTATTCCACTAAAGGCATGTGTTGAACTATCTCGCACTATAGGACAAGTTAACGTCCACGGATATAATCGATCATTTGTCATTAGATCCTTCAGAAGCTTGTTCGTAATTCACAGCTGGGACAAGAATTTCGTTCTACCCTTGTGATTACATATTTCTCTTTAAGCGCACTGATTCCTCTAATGAACAAGAAGTTTATAGTCACACTATAAACCATTGTCCTCCTAGGCCAATGAGAGGCGAGTACCTTTTGTTCAAGTCTTAGAATCAGTTCTTAAGGGAACAACTCTACATCTTTCATAATATTAGGGAAGACATGAATTTCTTCTTGTGCTGTTGCGTTCCCAGCTACTCACTACGCCAATCCCCAACGTGGGAGGCTTATTGACCTGGTGTTATTTGACTGGTCTCACCCATGCACATCAAAGGGCGCTTTCATAAATTAGGAGTTTGCAACCCACTCAAGAATAAGATCACATCGACATACACTCATCCTTAGCAAAGTAGTTCATACAAGTCTTCAACGAAATTACCAGCTCGATTATAAAACTTATGGTCCAGTTATATCCAAAAACTCATTTTTGCATAGGCGCCCTCCCTCACATGTCTCCACATGAACAACCAGGATCAGGTTGTTTGCAACTATAACAAAGGAATCCGCACCCACAGTGTTACCAGGACTTAGGCACTCTAGACAATTTAGGTAATAAACTTGTAACTAGATCCAGTTGTATGTCCCACATAGTTGTCCAAGTGTTCATACTATTAACCAAGGGTTTATCGACATTAAGCTAATAAATGTGATAAGGTTGAATGACGTTTGAATATTAAATATGCAAATTTATGAAAAAATAATAACTTTTATTAATAACTGAAAATGACATTAAATGTTTAACATTAATTGTTTGTTCTTAAATATAAAAACTACTAGGCCTTTAAGGCATAACCCCCAACGATACAGTCACTCGTTTCACTTCGCTCTTCTAGAGTAGCCTATATGAAGGCTTTGGAACTACTTGTAGTTCTGTGCAGCTTTTCATCCACAGACAGATAGTTAGATTGAGACGGTCCATCAGATCATGAAGGTTATGTTGACAGCTCGCGAGATAGACTTTTTCAGTCATCTAGGTTAAGTTTTTCCATGTTGGAGTCGCCAATGATAACAATTTGTAGAAGTATGCAATTGTACCATTTGGAGAATTGTGTGGAATGAAATGTAAGCCATAATTCTATTAGGTTGAGGTGGAAGAATATTACTAGATTCTGAGTTGTTGCAATTGTTCGTTGTTGGGATTATTGAGTTGAGATGACTAGTGTTGTGCTCTGATTGTGTCACAGATGTGTGAGTTCTAAGGTCGAGGACAGAGGATAGTTGAGCTCTATGTTTGTTGAGTTAGGTGAGATTCTTCAAAGTATTAGTGTAGTAGCATAACATTGGTCGTTACCACCATTGTTGTTTATTCTCCGTATTTTTGCTCCATGTTTTATTGTTTCATTGGTAGGTGTTGGATCTGTTCCACATGGTTAATCATGAGCATTTGTTGTTTAGTGATGATTACTCTGAGGAGATACTTGTTGAAATTTTAGATCAAGATTGCAGGATTAAGAGGGGTCGTGAGGCCCGAATTCCAGCTAGTGGGATATACGCTCTTGTTATCCTGAGTTGCTTGAGCCTAGTCAACTTTCGAGGATGAAACTTTTCTAAAGTGGGAGTATTGTAATAACTCAAAGTGCTTAGTTAGAGGTGAATTGAATTGTATTGTATCTTGAAGGGTATTATTGGAAATTGTTTCTCTTAGGGCAGGATTGTAAATAGATCCACATATTAGCCTACTTTTGTTACTCCCTTTTGATTTTAGATAACCCTAGAAGCTCAGAAGAAATTGAAGGATTATTTGGGTTTCGACTCGTGTTCAGCTGCCAAGTGTCAAAGAATTTGAAACCCTTCCCTCTCCGTCGAAGACTTAGTATGCCGTGAAATCCATCCTTCCCCGAGTCAACCTTCATCACCCCCAAGCTACCCTTCGCCATCGTCGATTTGTGCTTGCTCCTCAAGCTATTTCAACTGTCATCACTGTCGCATTGGACGACTTCAAGTCGCACAAGCATGTGAAGTGTTGCGATTTCTAGATCCTTGTGGTGCAGCGAGGTTTTTGTCATCACCGGTTGCGTGAATCATGAGTTACGCTGTGTTGAGTCGAGTTTAGGTGGCATGTTCTGCTCGAGCTGAAGAGGTGTAGACTAAGCCTTGTCGATTAACCATGGCAACCATCAGTGTTGCTCCATCCTCGATCGTTTGACTACCATTCGTCGTCGAGCTCTAACTGAGATCATTCCCCATTATTTCCTTCCTTTGCCGTGAGATTGAAACAAACCAACTCAGCATCCTTCATTTCTCTCCCTTGTTGACAAACCTTGACCGTCCCCTTCATTTTCTTGATCCGTTTGACCACCACTTCACACCTCATTCATCTCTTTAACCCTTGTTCTGACCACCAATTTCTCATTTCTTCCCTTTAGACCCTTGAATACCCCCCCCCCCCCCATATGCAGCATGTGCTGCCACATCACCTACTTTGACCCCTTTAACTTTGACCATTGACCCCAAGTTTGGCTAAATAACTTCTATCTTAACCTAATAACCCAAAAAATTAGACCACAGATCAATTGTATTCTCTTATGTGAATAGGTTGGTCTAGTCATTCGTTATAGTATCGAGGCACGCTTAGCCACCAAGGTTCATCAGGTTTGGGTTTTTGAATCTTATATTTTTTGTAAGCTTGACATATTGATTTCATTTTCGTGGATATGAGGTGCTAGTTTTGTCTGGTTTATTGTGTATAAGTTTTAGATTTTCTGTTTGACTTTTATAAGGACCTGTGACTATTTGGATTGAATTGGTTACAGTGAATACTGTTAATGAAGCTTAGCCAAGGTAAGGGACTCATATTCCCTACTTGAGGCCTATGGTTGATTCATGTGTTTGTTGAATGCATTGATTTATATGTATGATTTGACATGTCTTGTACAGACTGATGCTTGTATTTATTACATTGATAACATATACCGTGAACATTATATGTATGATGGACATGTCCTATATCTGTTGATGCTAGTGTTGGTTTCATTGACATCATGCAGCACGTATTCCAAGTATCACATTTAAGGCATTATGTATAATGGTGATATGTCTTGAATGGTTAAACCATTGCATGTTTGATTAAAAGAATCTGTCTTGCATGTGGTTCGTATGTCCCAACTATGGATTTACCTGCTATTTGATATATGACTTGATGATTTGTTTGGACTCAATTGAGTTTTAAAGAGCGAATAGAGGATACTAGTGCGGATGTGCATGGTTAGTACACAATACGTTTTTACGGCATATTTGTTGTCTCTCGTCGTAGGACATTCGTGGATGGTTGGCCAAGAAGGCTCACGGCTCCTTTCAAATTTTTTCTAGTATCCTAAGGTGCCTGTCTAAGTATGTGCTTCTGTTTTTGGCCCTAGGTGAGCGCGAGGATTCCACGTCTCACCTCGAGTAGGAGCCTATGGGGATTAGTGGTCCCTTAGTTATCAGGTATCCATACTCGCTTGATCCCTCGGCCTGGACCAAGACTTAGAGTGGTATCTTGTAGACATTGTGTCTTTGGTACATAGCCCTAGACCGCTCTAAGTTGTGTAGATCAAGGCCATGGTTCCCGACCTATCATTAGAAGCTTTATGACTTATGAACCCTTTGATTATATTGATGATTTGCATATTGGATTGGTGCTTTGACTGATGCATGACAACCCCGAGTTGGGGAATCCCTATCACAAACTCGCCCTTTTCATTGTGGATTACTACAGGTACTACAGGATCGTACTGAGATGGGTGATCGACGAGTTGGAGACGACCATGAGATCTACTGCATTAGGTTTAGAGTCTTTTTTTACTTACTCCCTTCTACATGGATATTTGGGGCAAGTTATGTTTGATTACCTTTTGATTCATGTTTTATGTTTTCAACTTAAGGGTACCCGGCAATACGTATTTATAGAAATAAGCATGCATTCTTCCATCATATATGGATTTTGAAAACCATTTTAATTATGCATACCCAAAGTGTTCTTAATTGCTTACATTTAATGTTGAGGACTTATTGTGTGACCCTAGATTGGGTTGGGTCCTTACATCAGATTATAATAGAATTGCATCGTAGATGTTGAATTATCATGCATTTTTGTAGCAATTTGATTACATTTCGTATGAAAAACCATTTGTAATCTGATTTTGTGGTTATTTCGAGAGAAAGATTAGAGAATAAGATCTGCATTGCATACAATAGGTTAGTTATATTTCTCTTGCTATTTGGTGAAGAGTTAGAGATGACCTTTGTACTAATGTTGTTGACTTGAATTAATTGTAAACGTTGTAGCTTGAGAGAGGTAGTTGTTTGAGTATAACAGTTATTCACTTCTTATCAGTACATTCAATGTTATAGCAATTTGATTTTCTTAACCTAATCTAGTAGACCTTTTAATTAAGTAAATTTATGTTAATCGTTGTTGCTACTTTTATCGTACTTAGATTGTTGTTGCTTACTTTAGCATTTATCATTTCATATTAGAATCAGACCAAATTTCCCACAAAATTCTTGCATATTGATTTAGAAATCAGAAATAAGCAAATCTCTAGGTAGAATGACCTTTTAAGAAAAATTAAAACTTGACTACAGTAATGATTGTGTTTACTTTTACATTTCGACCTCAAAGTGGTTTCAGTTTTACAAGATTATATTGTGTAAGCAAAGCAGACTGAGGTAGATAAGGTCGTCATCACCTACCTTGCTACGGTCGCGCATAATGCTCAGTACTTGACCATTGATTCTTTGGCCCTTTACAACCTCCTTCTTGAATCAGACACCATACTAATCAGACTCCAGCTTACTAGATTTACATGAGGAACCGGTCTAGGACTTGTCTACCATTACTCGACTTCTCGGAGAGTAGGCTTCTACTGAAGGGAAGTTTAATAATGCTTCTTTCTTAGTAAATTTTGTGAAAGGTTCTCTAGCCTTTGTGATTTTCGAGAACAATAATGTTGGTATGATGTCTATAAGTTGGGCTCTAGACTGTATTTAAGAAGGAGTTAGATATGGTAACCTATTTTCCCTCTTTAAGTCATTTTGTTCTACAACCGTCAAAAAAGTAGTTGACCCTTCTCTTCCATCCTTTGAGTTTGGGCTTTCAAAGCGATTCAGTGCATGTCTCTTATTATGACTCTCGTATTTTTCAAGGTGTTCCTGAAAGTGATCTCCTGGTTTGAGCTCCTTTAGTTAAGCCTCAAGTTGGACCTAATAAGCCGAGCTCGAGTAGGCGTGGCTCCGAGAGCACTTGATGATTTTGCTTCTTTTCCATGTATTCTTTTCATTTTTTGAAGTAGAACACATTTTTCCTACTAAGTACGTTGTTGGATGTTGAGTACTTGTTGTTTTTCTTCAAGGATTGTATGCTCGTGTTTGAGCTTTTTATCACTTGAAATGTTGGCTTTTGAATGTTGATCACTTCTTTCCTCTTGCTTACCCTAGATATAAGCTTTGAAGTATGATAAAATCAGTAGACTATAGCTTAAATTAAGAGGGCTTTCGGTTGAATGAAGGATAAAACAAACTTTATTGTCAATGCTTGTTGGAGACTTTGATTCAATTTTATTGAAAATAGTTGTTCAAATGTATTGCATTCTAGGATGAAGGATCTTATTCCATTCCATGTCTTCATGATAGTAAGCGTTTGAGCGAGCGACTTTGATGACCTAGTATGGTCCTTTACAATTCGGCACCAAGACTTTACTGTTGAGTTCTTTGGTGCTAGACATCACATTCCTCTATTCTAAGTCGTCTACTGGAAAATACTTTTTCTTCACTTTGGAATTGTAGAACTTAGCAATTCTATTTTTGTATTATGCTACTCTTATGTGGGTTGCATCTCTTCTTTCTTCTAATAGATCCAAGCCCATCTGAAGTTGTTAGTCATTGTTTGATAGATCAAAGGACTCAATGTGAGGATGAAAGACCTATCTCGACTAGAATCACTGCCTTTGCCCAAATGCTAAAGTTTAGGGAGTTTTGCCTATTAACGTTCTAGATATGGTGCAATAAGCCCATAGTACTTATGGGAGTTCGTTCACCCATAACCCTTCAATCTTTCAAGCTTGCTATTGAGGTTCTTTTTGATAATTTTTTCGACTGCCTCCACCTGTCCTGGGCTTGGGGGTGAGAGTAGGCGATGAAAAGTGATGCTTGATCTCAGATTCAGAGCAAAATTGTTGGAAACCTTAATTATTAAATTGCTTTCTATTGTTAATGATGAGAATTTAGGGTATCCTAAATTGGCATACTATGCACCTTCAAATGAACTTGGTCGCCTTCTTTTCGGTGATAGTTGCTAGGGCCTCTACTTCGATCCATTTGGTGAAGTAGTCGACGGTAGCCACAACAAATTTGACTTGGCCCCGTCTAGTTGGTAAAGGTTCTATAAGTTCTACCTCCCACTATACAAAGGTCAAGTTCCCATCATGCTTGTAAGGCCTTTGAGTGGTTGCTTCGGGTGGTTGCCTTTTGATGGTAGCGAATCATTGGCACTTGTCGCACGATCGGGCATATATTTTAGAATCTTTTGTCATGGTTGCCCAAAAGTAGCCATGCTTATTAATTTTTTTTGCTAGGGATTGTGCTCCTTCAATATTTTTGCATACACATTCGTGTATTTCATGCATTGCATACATAGCCTAGTTAGGGTTTAAGAATTTAAGAAAGGGTAAAGAGTACCCCCTTTTATACCGTTATCACCTTCCACCGCATATTTGGAAGCTTTATACTTTAGACTTCGTGCTTCCCTCTTGTCTTCTAGTAACTTTCCCTTCACCAAGTATTCGATAAATGGGTCATCCACGTCTTTTGTGATATTGGAGATCCATCACTAATCTTGTGTAGCAATTCAATGGTGATACTGGGTTTGTTCAGGGTCTAAGCAACCACCTATTTCCTCAAGGCATCGACATTGACATTCTAGGATTTGGGTACTGGCTTGATTTGTACCTCTTATAATGATGCCAGTAGTTGCTTTATCTTTTATAGGTAGGTCATTCACTGTTATTTTTCTTGATAAACTCCTGAAGCTTGGATAACAACTATTTGGGAGTCTCTATTGTAGCAAGTATTTGCAGTCCAACGATCAAAGCTTAGTATGCTGCCTCATTGTTGGATACTTGGAAGTTGAAATGGAATGCCTATTCAAATTCATCTCTTTTAGGGACTGCAACAATAGTCGTGCTCTACGGCCTTTGTTGTCTGAGGATCGGGTTGTGCCGTAAAGGCTTAGTAGTTCGTATTGAATATAAGCATTTAATGTCAAACATTTAATGTTATTTTCAGTTATTAATAAGAGTTATTATTTTTCATAAATTGCGCTTTAACATTCAAACGTCATTCAATCTTATCGCATTAATTGAATTAATGTCGATATACCCTTATTTAGATGAACACTTGGACAAGTGTGTGGGACATACAAGTGGATCTAGCTCCAAGTTTATAATCTAAATCGTCTACACTAGTCAAACAACACTGGGTGTATAAGCCCACATTAAGCTGCTCCATTGGGATGGAACCCTTGTTATATATTATATTTTTACCCTCTCTAGCTCGTACCAAGATCGCCTCTGGTGGAATGCTAAGTTGCTCTATTATACTACACTATATTATTGGTATGGGTTCAATACAAAATATACTTGTAAAATATTTTGATTTCTTTTTTAATATAGTTGTTATATTCAAAGTGGAATTAAATATAATAAGTTATAGCCCTTTTTATGGTATCAACAAATAAAATCTCAAGATTTTTATCAAATATCTTTAGAGATATTGGAATGATAAATTGAGATTTCATTCAAGAAAATCTTGATTTTACCAATATCTTCTTGGAAGATAATTTAAATTTATCTTGAATATTATGAATATGACACAAAAATATTTTTTCAAAATATTTCCTAATATTTTTGGAAAATATAATGGTATTAATTATGGTTAATATTTATAGGAAATATAGGTAGCCATAAATTTAAGAGATAATCAAATAAAGATTTTAAAATTAAATCAATTATCTTTGAAAGTTTTTTGATGGGATACTTTTAGAAAATCTTTAAACATTGAGTTTATTTAAATATTAAAATATTATTAAAAAATATTTAGAAATATTTAAGGGGTTTGTGCCTTGTCAAAATTATTGAAGATCGACAAGATGAAGACCCAAGGTATGTCTTGGAGGATCTATGTGTAATAGGATTACAATTTTAAATTCTTAGAAATGTCAAACATTAAATTAGTCAATTACTATTTTAAATTATTTGTTACTTGTTTGTATGTCTTGATTGTTGTATAAAGTATGTCATATAGATTTAAAATCTCACCATAAGTTAAAAAGATTCATGCATCCTAAATATGTGTTAAATATATTAGATATTTTTTAGAAATTAGATTTCATATTTAGGATTATTCAAGATGTAGATCTCGCAAATAAATATTGGATGTTTATTGACTATGCTAGATGTATGAATTATGGTTTTTTTTTTTAAAATAGTTTTTCAAAATAGAACTCAATTATTCTTATTTTAATCCTGCTACAAAAATGAATATAATCTTTTTAAATTTTTTTTAATAAAGAGGTAGAGCCAATAATCCATGAAAGTTATTAGAATTAATAAGATTAATTATTATCACTTGATTATTTAGTTAATAGGATTAATTAAAGAGAAATTTAATTCTGTAATGATTGATTGGAAGGGAATATTGCCTAAGGAAGGTTCTATCGAAGGATAGAGATACTTAAGATGACTGTTTACGGAACATATCTACCTGGGAGCGTAACCTAGGGGTTGAAACAGCCATGATTAGATCACTTTGTGCAGGCTGAAATAATGTGATTAGATTTTTTAGTCTAAAAACTCGGTAGTTCACATTAAAACAATCTAACCATCATAAGTTAAACATTTAATGTTATTTTCAATTATTAATAAGATTTATTAACTTTTATAAATTGCTCATTTAATATTCAAACGTCATTTAGCCATATCGCATTAATTAGATTAATGTCTATATATCCTTAGTTATTTAGATGAAAACTTTCACAAATATATGGGACATATAAGTGGATATAGTTCTAAGTTTATAACCTTAATCGTCTTCAGTATATGAACTAAGACTATGGTGCCTAAGTCTTGGTAACACTGTCGGTACGGCCCCCTTTGCAAGAGTTGAAAACGACCTGAAGATGGTTGTTCTTGTGGAGACATGTGAGTGGGGGCGTCTATGCGGAAATGAGTTTTTTCATTAACCAGACCAGAAGTTTTATGAACGAGCTAGTAATTCTGTTATAGACTCGTATCAACATCTCACTAAGGATAATCATATGTCGATGTGAGCTTATTCCTGAGTGGGTTGCGAACTCCTACTTTATGAAAGCGTCATTTGATGTGCTTGGGTGAGACTAGTCAAACACCACTAGGTCAATAACACTCTCACGTTAAGGATTCTCGTATTGAGTAGCTGGGAACACAACGTCACAAGAAGAAATTCACGTCTTCCTTAATATTGAGGAAGAAATAGAGTTGTTCACTTAAGAATTGATTCTAGGCTTTAACAAAGGGATCCCCTACCTCTCATTGGCCTAGAGGGCATTCGTTTATAGTGGGACTATAAACAACTTGTTCATTAGAGGAATTAGAGGTCCTTAAGGAGAAAGATGTAATTAGAGGGATAAAGCGGCTATTTGACCCAGCTGTGAATTACGAACAAGCTCGTGAAAGATCATATCACAGATGATCGATTATATCTGTAAACACTAACTTGTCTTATAGTGCGAAAGACTTTAGGTCGTTAGCGAGGAAGGAGTAGATCTCAAGTCATTATAGCTTTCAACCTTTAGGTCCACCGGTTCCCAGGCTAGCTCATAACCATTGGTACATTGGTTCATTAGAGAATGAATGTGAGAAGTTCAAATTGGATGATTAATTATGTTGGACATAATTAATAAAAGTGGTAAGTTTAATATTTAAACTTAATTAATTAATATTTTGGATATATTAATTTGTGAGGAAAAAAAAATTAATTTATTGGATAAATTAATTATAAATAATTATTAGATAATTATTGAGTTCCTAGTTGAAAATATGTTGGACATATTGGGTTGATAATTATTATTAAGTTTGAGAATTATAAATTAATATGTTGGACATATTAATTGGTTTAATAATTATTGGAAAATTATTAAATGGAAAATATTAATTATTATGTTGGGCATATTAATTGAATTAATAATTATTTTTGTTATTTTTGTAATATGAATTATTGAAATCAAATGGAAAAAAATAAAAATTAATAGGTTCAGAGATTAAGAAAATGCAAGAACAACTTTAAGTAATATTCTGAAAATAAAATAAGATTAGATTTTTCAGACTCATAGTTTATCACCTGGATTTCCTCTTCGTTTATATGCTCGATTTCATCTTTCTCGCATACTTGATATTGATATGGCTAAAAAAATTTCAACGCATCTTCACTATCAATAAATATTACTTCCGAATTTTCTACCTCGGTAGTATCGAGAATTTTTTGCCCTTGTAGACTTTCCAACTTTCTCACTGAATTGGTTAATTCAGTAATTTGGTGGCTCAAACTCTTTTTTTTTTTTTTTTTTTTTTTGAAATTGAAGTGTATCTTGCTGAAACTGAAGATTGTTTTGTTGCATTTGAAGAGTATTGTTAGCTAAAGTATTAAACATATCTTCTAAAAACATACCTGAACTTGAAATCTAAGTTTCTATTGAAGCTTGAAATGGTCTAGTGAGGTCCTCAAAGTATTGGCTTTGTTGTTCTCATTGATTTTCATAACTAAAATTTGACTAAACCCTCCAACCATGATTGTAATTATCATAATATGGATTGCAACTCATTTGGTACTAGCTATGAAATCTTCTAATGGTTTTGTCCTATGTAAAATTTGTTACATTCTACCTACAGCCATTTGACAAACCAAAGTAGTTAAACTAGAAATTTGGCTTTTAAGATCTCTTATATCATCATCATGAAGAACAACTCTATAATCTTTATACCTTAAATTGTTGACAATTCTCTGCCATATATTTTTTGTTTTTTTTTAATAAATATAAAATAGAAATAAAAAATTAAAACAAATAAATAATGAAGAAATAAAATAGCTCTCCGGCAACGACCCCAAAATTGGTAGGGTTGTCGAAACCTGCCAAAATAAATACTGATTTACTAACTCTAACTTATAGAAATAGTGGAATCAGTTCGAATACCAAATGAGCTATGAATTAATTTTTCAATAAAATAAAATAAAAATGGGATTTTGGCATTGGAATGAAACCTAAATAAAACAATAAAATTTCGAAAACTTTCAGTTCAAGGGTTTAATCCAATTGTAATAGTGATCATATAGGCTAACACAATTAATTTATTTTTTCTCGAATTCAAAAAAAATAGCCTACCTATTTTGAAAAGCTACACTAATTAATTGTTATCATATTTTATTGACTCTAACCCAACATCAAAATCAAACCTTATTATTCAATCAATTGGGCACCATAACATTTCATATCAACTGAATAATAGCAGAACGACTAAACCAAAATCAATTAACCGAGACTACTACAAATTAATTAATTTTGTTTATTTGTTTTCCCAAGGTCTATCATGCAAGCTCTGTAATTTTGAAAACGCCACAATCACACACTATGAATCAACTCATTGCTACAATTTAACATCATTTGGAATATTTTAAAAATCATCACAAAATCATGTATAGCAAAGAACGATTAAGAATAAATTAAGACATCATTTAATTTATTAGCAATCAATCACAAATAAAATCAAGAAACAAATAATTCTTGAATTAAAAGACAAATCTATATTTTGCCCAAAACCTCACGAAACTATAATCGAATTAAAATAATTCTAGAATTGAAAGTAAAAATAGCATGACATATTCAAAGAAACAAAAATAAATTAAATATAGAGATAAAAGAAATGAACACTACTATAGATATCACATTCTCTGAGCTGAGTCTTCCACAAGTGTGTATTCTCCTTTTTCTACTTTTTTTCCTCTTGAAGTTGCCTCCTTTTCTCCTTCTGCCATGTAAGAAGGTTAAAAATCTCAACCATAATTGACATGGGCTCATTTATAT
>JBBMEG010000263.1:0-45203 GCA_037832605.1 Cyclanthera cordifolia
CAAATTGGCACTAGGACTTCACTATTGAGATCTTTGGAGTCTGGCGTCACCCTCCTCAGCACTAATTCGCCAATTTGGAAACGGTTTTCATTGGCTTGGGAGTTGTAGTACTTGGCCATGCGACCTTTGTACCGTGCTACCCTTATGCTGGTTGCACCTCTTTTCTCTTCCAGGAGATTTAGACTCATCTGCCGCTGCTGGTCCTTTTGAGTTGGGTCAAAAGACTCTACGCTCAAGGGTGAAAGTCCTATCTCGACCAAGACTACCGCTTCCGCCCCAAAGGATAGCGAGTAGGAGGTTTCACCTGTTGACATCCTGAGTGTAGTGTGGTACGTCCACAAAACTTACTAGTTAGGACCTCGGGACGCTTCCTCTAGAGGGCAGCGAACCTCTAGCACTTGTTGCGTGCCCGAGTAAACTTTTTCGAGTCGTCGGCCATGGTCGGCCAAAAGTAGCTTTGCCTGACGAAATTCGTACAACGACTTGACGGGGATGCTAGACTTGTCTAGTATCTCTGCCAGCGCGGTCCCGTCCACCTTGGTTTAGTAGGTGATTTTTGACTCTGCCAAAGCATTGGCCTTGGCGCTTTGGGACTTGGGTACTTACTAATTCCGTGCAGCAGCTTGGTGGTGACGCTAGGTTTGCCTAGGATCTCTACCAGTGTGGTCTTGTCCGCCTTAGTTTCGTAGGCGACATTTGACTTTTCCAAAGCATCGGCCTTGGCGCTTTGGGACCTAGGTGCTTGCTTGACTTGTACCCCCACAGGTGTTGTTCCTTGGACAACCTCACATGGGACCGGTCCTCTTTCAGCAGCCTTTTACTTCAGGGATCCTTTACCACGCCCCACCCCCATAGGAGTAGGGGACTTTAGTGCCTGGTGGTAAATTGACGTGATCGCCTTTTGCCCATGGATCGTAGATCTCCCAAGTATTGTGCTTGTGGGAGAAATTGTCTTTCACCAGCAGGAAATTGACGAAGTGCAGGACTATGTTGTCCCCTTCGCCAAAAGTCACTAGGAGTTCGGCTGATCCCTCAGGAACCAGAGTGTTGCAGCCAAACCCATCTAGAGGCGTCGAGTTCGGCTTGAGCCTTTTTCTTTCCCAGCTTCACGACGTCACACGTCTATCGTGACAACATATTCTTCGAACTGCTTTCATCAATGAGGATCCTTCGGACGCGGACATTGGAGACGGTCAGGGACACCAGTAAGGTGTCATTGTGCGGCTGGTGCAGTGTTGCAGCCTCAGTGGCAGTGAAGCCCAGTTACTCGTCCACTGCCTCCATTATGCGTACTTCTTCGCCCCTTAGAGTGTCTCTGGCATGCTTCTCCTTGTCCTTCCGACTTTGGTTGAACTCACCCCCAGCCGGTCCTCCGACGATAGTTATGACTTCCGGCGGTGGAGGTGACTTTTTCCCTCCCATTTTCTTGTTAGGGGACTGTGACTGCGTCTCAGGAGACTTCTTAGTCCTAGACTCGATCCTCTGATGGACCGAACTCTCTTTCCTCCGATCACTACCGCCCAGTCGAAGGCGTTTGACCGGTCTTCGGTATCGGGAATGTATCTTTTTTTGTGCCTCCGTGGCTGGGGCTTTCCCTTTGGCAGGGTCCCAGGCCAACAGGGCTATTTTTTCCGCCATAGCCTTTTTCTTGGTAGGCTGCTGGTGCACTACCTCCTGTGGTGCATGTTGTTTCCCTACTGGTTCGAACACATCTGATTCCACGCACGGTGCCGAACCGTGAGCGATCCAACCTGCTAGCGCGGCGCTCACTTATGCTTTAGCAATTTCGGCTGCTCACTGCCTAGCAAGTTGCCAGCTCCAACTCATGCGATAAGGGATCTTGGTCCAATGACTGATTCCCTTATCACTCCCTATGCATCCAAGATCACCCAGCTATGCTACCCTTAAAGACAACTAGGTCCCCAGCCGATGCCATAAGACCCAAAAGCCATTACACGACCATGTCGCGTAAGGAGAAGCACCTTGATACGTGGGTACAAGCTATGGAGTCGCCGGGGCGTCTCCCAGGGTATCTCTGGCGCGAGTTAGGCGAACAAGAACTGATCAAGTTCCCCCACAAAACTAAGCCAGCCAGCATCTCATCCAGTTGTAGGTTCAAGTATCTGTCCAAGCGTTAACGGATACTCTAGCCAAAGCCAGGATCACACTTCTGCTTGATAGTTTGCAACTCGTACATGTTTTGGTGCTCGCAACTATGTTATAGTTAGGTGTAAACTCATTAGTATCTTAAGAAGCTCCTAGGTACCAGAAAGAACTGCGCGAACCTTGACCGCGGTCGGATACCAAACACGTCTAAAAGACCCTATGGTCAAACCCGATGGTCACATGTCGCTCTCATGTTATTACGACATGTCGAGGCCATCTAGCGGACATGCTCACACTATCAAGAAAAATGACTCGACGCTCACATGAACACACAATGCATGCAACGACCCTATAATATATTGCACATGTATATACAGAAGAAAGACGTATCATAAGCAATCTACCACCTTATCCACCTAGGGCTCAGTACATAAAAAGATCATCACGATAACATACTACACACAATACATAATCATATCGTAATACCCTGCAAGTACATGTACTAAACTAGACATCGCATATACATCAGATTCAAAAACATATACGACGCATACGAGTATCAAGAATCAAAACTATCGTCCTTCCTACCTGTACATAAATCAACAAGAAATCCTACAAGCATCTAACAAGACAAACAGGAGCAACATACAACTTGAAACACACAAAGCATGATAAGCAACATATAATTCCACATACGGATGTGCACAATAAACAAGCCTATGTTTCTATGTAAAAACAAGCAAACAACACACAGTTAGGGTCCCATAAACTCGTTTACTAGAACAGAGCGGGTGAGGCTCGGTCCCCAAGGAGAGCACTCGAGTAAGCCTATGAACCTACAATAGAACAAAAAACACATACTGTAAGCAAACGAGAACACGAATAACCTCAAGGACTCGAGGGATGCGTATAAAGACCCGACCCTTAAGGGACCTCAAGAAAGAAACCCTTACTAAATGCAATAATTAATGAATCCTTGAAAACATTTAATGAGCATAATAGTCAATCATTTATTCAAAGGTATAATCATCAACAAAAAGAAGAATTTCAAAAGATTCGGAGTACTCCTTTCAAATAATCAGTCAAACATTGAAAGGAAAAAAAACATAGTATTTTAGAGTAGTTGTAATTCTAAAAGCCAGTTCCTCATCTAACAATATGAGAAAAATGATAAATAATGAAAGACAAGACGTAAAAACTAAGACTCGACATGCCCATGGTTTCTGTTGTGCCAGATCAGCCATCCTGGTATAGCCTGTGTGTACCTGTCGATTACCACAGAAGAAAATAGGAAGGGGGTGAGATTTTATAACTCACCAAAGAATAACTATCAAACCAATTTTACAACAGAGAAGCAATAAATAAATAAACAGTTCAAATAATTACTCATGGAATACGATTTTGACGATGACAGGGCAACTCGAAGGCTAAGCCAACCCGAACTCTCCTATTTCACTCGCCGGGGCATCCATACTAGAGATAAGCCTACCCGATTTCCTTCCTTAAATCACGACGGGGCCACCCATTTAAGGCTATGCCAACCCGATTCGGGACATGTTCATGTATCATACATGAATCGGTATCAACTCTACAATTAATATCGAATAATACACATTCACATCTAACAAGTATCATACGAGTTTATTTAACATAATTTTACTCAGTTAAACAGTTCATATCGTGGATCAACCCCTTACCTCGCTTGTTTCCACTCGAGGCACTCCTAATTGTCCGAGTTACAACTTCTGGAAGTTTCTCCGACAAAAGCTGGGTAAAACAGGTTAAATACGTCAGAATTAGGCCTTTAAACTATCAAAAACGGGTCCAGAGCGTCGAAATTACCCAAAACCAATTATCCGGAAATTTTCCGGCGACCGTTTGGTAGTTTTGTTTACTAGACTAAGATAATAAAATCCAAAAAAGTACTACACTACTACAAAAGAGGGAAAAGGTGACGGTCAATCCAAAATAAAAAAAAATACAGATATTTGGTGTCGGTCTGCACTTTTGGTGTTGGTCAAACCGACACTAAAGGTGATCGACACAATTTCTCTTCTAAAAACCCGGTCCAAAAACCTTTGGTGCCGGTCCGACCGACACAAAAGTTGACAGACACCAAAGGTTCGTGTTTTTAAAAAAAACGACACCAATTTAGAAACCGGTCTAAACCCTTTTAGTGTAGGTTAGACAGACATTAAAGACCTATGGTGTCGATCTGACCGACACTTAAAGGCGACCGATACTATTTCTTCTGTTTTAAAACACGTCTAATCCTCTTCCCTCTCATTTCTTCCCTGTTTTCTTCTTCATTTCAACTTTTTCTTCCTAATTTTCATCGAAACCCTACTCACTTTTCAAGCAATTTTTTCTTCTTCTTCCATGAAAAATCCATCACTTTTCTTCTTCTTCTTCTTAGCTCTCCTTTCTCCTTTACCTGCGGCCAAAAACTATATTTCAAAGGTACTACTTTTTTTTCCTATTTTTTAGTTTGCTATTTATTTATTCCATACGTTTACCCATGGAAAATGTTATTTTTTTTATTTGCTATAGTATATGTATTTTGTTTAGGCAAACTATAGCAATATTTGTTTTGTGGGTTTGTTTTGTGTGTTTGTTTTGTTACAAATATAGAAAATATTGAAAGATTGGTTACAATATAGCAAATAAAGGAAGTGTTGGTGTTTGTTTTGTGTGTATCTTTCAAATATGAAAGTTTATGTTTTGTGGGTTCTATTTATTATTGTCTTTTCCTCTTCTCACCCAAGTTAAAAAACAACATTTTTTTAGAGGGTACATTCATGATGGATTAACTATATTTGTAACCATTCTTCCAATATTTTGTCCTCTTTTATTGTTGGAACTTTGAAGTTATGTTAGTGATTATTTACTTTTCTTGTGCCTTAAAGTTGTAGTGTCTTAAACCAAATAGTGCCTTAAAATTTTGTGTTTGGATTTTTACCTTCTGTGTAGGTATTATTTTAGTTCGGATATGGGTAAGTTGTGGATGGTTAAGGATCGAATGTCACAAGAATATAGTTTTAAAAATTGAGAGTTTTATAGAAAATGTTTTACGACATTCGAAAGGATCAAATGTTGTTTGTTGTCCATGTTTGAAATGTGTGAATGCCAAGTAACAAAATGTGAATGTAGTAAGAGACCATTTATTTGTAAATGGTATCGATCGAAGTTATGACAAATGGATTTGGGAGGGAGAAACTATATCGATAAAAAGAAGCAATATTGAAAGTGACGTTCTGATCGATCAAAGTATGGATGAGGATTTGGTTGCCCAAATACGTATGTTTGAGGCTGTACACGATTTTAACGATAAATCGTCAATATTTGAGTAATCATTAGAGGATGCCAATAAACCAATATACCCAAAATGTAAGACTTTTACTAAGATATTTGCATTGATTAAACTTTATAATTTGAAAGCAAAATTTGGATGGAGCCATAAGAGTTTCACAGAGTTGTGAACTATTGAGCGTTCTACTGCCCTATCCTAATGAAATTATGATATCTACCTATTATTCCAAGTAGATTTTAAGTACATTAGGAATGAATTATGAAAAGATTCATGTCTGCATCAATGACTGTTTGTTTGTGTCAAAAAGAACTCGCTAATGCAAAATTGTGTCCAACATGTGTAACATCAAGATGGAAAGTTTGGAAGAATGCACAAGTAAAGGGTAAAAATATTCCAATCAAAGTCATGTGGTATTTCTCTCCCATTCCACGATTTGAACGAATGCTTCGAAGTAAAGAAACTTCAAAATTATTGATGTGGTATGCTACTGACCGACAGATCGATGGGAATATTAGACATCCAGCCAATACACTCTCATGGAAACAAATAGACGAAAGATGGCTCGAATTTAGTTTAGAATCGAGGAATCTTTGTCTAGCCTTATCAACAGATGATGTAAATCCACACAGAGACCATAGTACTAGATATAGTTGTTGGCCAATGATCTTGGTTACTTACAATCTACCTCCATGGTTGTGCATGAAGCGTAAATATTTGATGTTAAATGCATTGATTTCTAGACCCAAACAACTAGGAAATGACATAAATGTCTATTTAGCACATGCAACATTGTTTAGATGTCATGCACATTGAGAAGAATGTTTGTTCTAATATTATTGGAACCCTACTTCATATTCCTAGCAAAATAAAAGATGAGTTAAATGCACGTCAAGACCTAGTTGAATTGAATATCAGATCGGAGTTAGCCCCAAAAATTGGAGAGAATAAAATATTTTTGCCTCCAGCATGTTACACAACAACAAGAAATGGGAAATTGAGCGTGTGTAAAACATTATCTGAAATTCAAGTACATGAAGGATATTCATCCAACATAAGTAAAACAATGTCGATTAGTCATTTGAAACTTTATGGGTTAAAATTGCGCGACCATCATATTTTGATGCAACAACTACTACCTGTAGAAATTCGTGGTATTTTGCCTAAACATGTTCGATACACTATCATTCATCTATGCTTTTTCTTTAATGCTATATGTTCTAAGTTGATATATTTCACTAAGTTGGAAGGATTGCAAGATGATGTAGTGGTCACTTTATGTCTTTTGGAGAAGTTTTTTCCTCCATAATTTTTCACAATAATGGTTCACCTTGTGGTTCATCTTGTAAGCGAGATAGAATTTTGTGGACCAGTTTATTTGAGGTGAATATATCCTTTTGAAAGATATATGAATATTTTGAAAGACTATGTTCGTAATAGAAATTGACCAGAGGGATGCATTGGAGAAAATTATATAATAGAAGAGTCGATAGAGTTTTGCTCTGAATTCTTACAAGGAGTTCCATCTGTTGGATTGTGATCATCAAATAATGTAGATGCAAATAAGATTGATCATCCGTTATCTGCTACTAATTATAAAACACAAACTAAGCATATGATTGATCAAGCTCATTTGTATGTACTACATAACTTAGACGTTGTGCTTCCATTTGTAGATCAACACATGCATATGTTCTCTAAATAGAATCCTAGTAGGTCTAAAAATAAAAAATGGCTTCAAGACGAACATAATCGAAAATTCAGTACTTGGTTGCGTGATCGTGTTGGGCTCGCTTTAAGGGTTCGGAACAATGCTATATCATCTACGTTGAGTTGGGTATTACATGGTCAATGGTATTCAATACCATACAAAAAGTCGAGATGATCTTAGAAGTGTGCAGAATAGTGGAGTTATGATAACGGCACAAACTTTGCAAGTTTGTAGTTCGATGGACAAAAATCCCCTTATGCCATAAATGACATTTTATGGCGTACTTCAAGAAATTAGGGAGCTTGATTATCATAATTTTACAGTTGTTTTATTCACATGTCTTGGGTGGAAAATATTTATGGAATTAATGTAGAGGACATTGGATTCACAACTGTAGACCTTAACCGCATTGGACATAAATCTGACTCCTTCATTTTAGCCACTCAAGCACAGCAGGTCTTCTATATAAAAGATCTACTTGATCCTCGTCGATCGGTTGTTTTGATACCTCCACAAAAAATGGTTGAAGATCATGTTAATGATGAAGTTGATACCGGCCAAGATTGTGGGTATGGGGTCATCGAAACGTTGCCTAATATTATTGATGATGACTCGTTCACCTATACTAGAAATGATTTTGAGGGTATATGGATTAATAAATAGGTTAGTGATTGTGAGGATGACTCGTTCACTTATATTCTGAATATAATTTAACCAATCATCTATTTTTATTAACATATCTTCTCCCTATTGTGTAGGTCAACACCATGTCTAGCTCGGATAGCGATCATGATGATACACCCGTGAACACATCTTCTCAAAAAAGGTTCACTAGAGGCATGACAGTCTTGCGTGAGCTGGCTCAAGAAAGAATGGCTGGAGAGCGGCGGTTTGTTCAATATTACACAATGGGCCAAGAAGTCGGAGATAGTGCGAAGAAACTCCGTCGTAATATTAGTGTATGTGTCAGATCACATATAACTCTCACATATGACACTAGGGCAGCTATCCCCGATCAATTAAAAGATAATGTTTGGGATTGCATCGAGGTAAACACTTACTTAACTAAATATTATCATGTATTACATACTATAACTAAACCGATTTCATTCTATTTTAAACAGATGTCATTTCAGGTGGATACTATGTCCAAACATAGGATCATGATGTCTATGGCGAGAACGTTCAGAATGTTTAGATATAATCTCACGAAAGATTATATCAAACCGTTTATAAATGTGGACCATGAGAAGTTAGTCCACGTGGCTACAAAATACCCATACATCACACAAGAACAATGTGATCATTTTCTAAACATTAGATTATCAGAGGAATTTAAGGTAGCTACTTTTGTATTTTGTATGTTATTTTAATGTTTAGCATATTACTTTAATGTTTAGCATATTACTAATGTGTTCATCAAACTAAGAAAAATAGTGAAGAACAAAAAGAGAGACGGAACCTTCTTAAATATCCTCATCATATGAGTAGAAAGGGTTATGCCCAACTCGGTCATGAGCTAGTAACGATTCTAAACCTTAAGGAAATATATGTTATCATTATTTTATTCCACTTTACTAATTCATTGTTTGGTTGATTTTGGGTGTAAATATTAAAACCGATCCATCCTCAAATGCACAACTATGGATGGAAAGTCGAAAGGGAAAGAATAAAGAGCATGTCGATGAAGCCACGATTGAAGCCTCAAATCGAATTGTAAGGATGTTTAATTGATATTACAATTAAAATTTCAAATCTTTGATTGATTAATTTTAATTAATATTTGAAAATATTTTCATTTAAGAATAAGTTGAGAAATGCACATCGAGGTGCAGATGTTTTGACCGAAGCCTTGGCAACACCTGAGCACCGAGGACGTGTTAGGGGCGTTGGTCAATTTTAATCTCCATCTGCTTTCTTCAAAATGGTTCGTCCAAATGATAGTACGGGACCACCCAAGCCTCAAGGACGTGCTAGCCAAGTTGGTTGCTCTTCTTGTAGAGGAAGTAATCACGATCGAGCGGGACACCTGCTAAGATTCATGGACTTCCACTAGAAAAGTACAACGAACGTGTCCTAGGGGATTTAATAATTGGAAATAACAAGGATTTGGACCTTCCAATTCCTATAAACGACGAGCTTCAATACCTTGGACAAGTCGTCAACAATTTTGTGTCATGGCCGCGTGGAGGGATTATTAAGACGTCAACCAACGTATCAAAAGAGGTATTTAATTTTACATTTTCTCTTTATAGTATGTCCCACACTATTAGTTTACTAATAATAGATTAAATTTATTTTCATAGACGTCACTTCAAAGCAAAGGTAACAAGGTTGTGTTTGATACACAATCTCATCAAACAGACATGGCGCTTCCAACCACAATAAAATTGGTCTATCACTTTGCTATACAAAATATGAGTGATAGTGACATGCTGCCAATTGATCTTACCGAGAATATGTTTGGATTTCAAAACAACTACTACCTTGCCAGAGAAGACATTTTGCAGTATTGTGAGATGGAAGAGATCGGCTACACTCTCATCCTTTGTTACATTGCGTAAGTACTATATCGTTTTCAATTATAATAAAAACTTTGTTACATTGGTTTATTACTAACGTTTCCTAAATCTATTTGTGCTATATTTGGACTACTTACGATCAACAGATTTATGATAACTACTTACTAGTGGACGGTAGTAGTTTTGCTTCGATTATGGGAAAGCAAAATCAAGAAGGGCAAATCAAGAATCTGGCTGATCTTTTTGACATGATTACGGATGTCCGTAAATGTGTCTTCTTTCCCTTTAATACCGGGTATGCATTTTTAAATTTTGAACTTCGTAACGTGTAATCTATGATGATGGTACTGTTTAGTGTAGTCTTAATTCCTCGTTATGTCATTTTAGGTACCATTAGTTTAGTAGTACTAATTCTTGATAATGGGACCGTTTATATTATGAACTCACTCGATCAAAAGGCGTCCGATGAGACTTTAGCTCATATCGTGAATACGTAAGTTTTTTATTTTTTTTTGTAGTTTTTTATTTCAATTAGATTATTATTCTAATGTTTTTACTTTTGTTAAATAGTTCTTATCAAATGTGGCAATCAAAGAATGAGTTTAACCCCAAAAATTAATATGGAAATCAGTGAAGGTACGTAAATAAATCATAGCTAGATTTCTTTGATTCTTGGTCTTGTGGAATTATAATAAACAGTACTGCCTAAAATTTTTTGTCACTAGTGCGCTCATCAATTAAGATCCATAGAGTGCAGATATTATGTCCAACTTTTCATGCGGAAGTTGATATCCAACACACGCACCCCTATAACTAAACTGGTAAGTTTTTGTTTTACTCCCTTAACAACTTTAGTTTGTAAATTCTGCGACACTTTTTGTTTACTAATTTCGAAATATTGTTTTATGTTTTAGTTTAACTCCCCGAAAGCATACAACCAAGAAGATATGGATGTAGTACGAATAGAATGAGCAGACTTCATAGGTAGATTTTTATTATCGAATAACAATTAGTTATAGTGTAGCATTTTGAATATTGTTTTATATAGCTTTATAATCAAGTTATGGCCATTGTACTCAAGTTATAACATTGTATTAATTGTTTACTAAAGTATAGTCTATATATATATATATATATATATATATTTTGCAAATCATTCTTGCGTGACAATGTCTCTTATATTGATGATTTTGATTAGTAGTCTCTATATATATCATTTATGGAATTTATAAGATTAAGATAATTTTTTTGTGCAATCTTAAAGATACCATGTTATGCTGCCGAAATTTCAATTAATTTAACTAAAGTTTGAAGTTATATCATCTTGTAATGATGAGTTTAGAGGTGAATTTTGGTGGTTTGTTCAAAGTATTGTTTCTTATTTGGCTTGAAATAGAAAAACCATCACTTAGATTTTTTTTATTCAAGTTTTAATACTATTAATGTGGGTCACAAAAGATAAATTATAATAAAGCCAAAAGTTTTTAATTATTCTTCTAAATTATAAAATTGTTGTATTCTTTAATTAATAACTATAATACTTATTTCTTTCTTCTTTCATTAAAAGTATTTTAATTTAAATTAGCGACAAATCTTAATCACTTTCTTTCTATTACAATTTATCACCTTAGAGAATCTAAAATTTTTATAGTAATGATGATTTAAAATTAAATTGACTTTCATATAAACTTTTTTGATTGTTTGATTGCACGTACGCTAAATGTCAAGTTTGATTAAGGAGAGTAATTAGGAATGCAATGTAAGACTAGGAAATTTATTGTTAAGTTATATTTCTAGATAACAAATTGATATAGTTATATACCTTACATCGCGAGATAATTTTTCTTTTAAAATTTATTTCAATTTTCGTATTTTTCTGAAACGAGTATAATTTCCAAGAATATATTTTATATTAAAAAGTTTATATTTTATGTATTATTAGACAAATGCAAAATTTGTCTAATAATACATAAAATATAACATTTTTAATATATAAAATATATTCTTGGAAATTATAGACAAATCCATAATTTGTTGATTATGTACTATAGTACAACATGATAAGGAGTAAACAAAGATGAATATAATTTGAAAACGTTGTTACAAAAAGTACATCCTCTTACAAGTTCGTTGCTCGATCAATCATAACAACAACAAACTTTTTCGTGATTAGAAAGATCACCAGGCATCTTTGGAAAGCAAAATCAAGAGCTATTCATTTCGACGCAGTCATCATTGCATGAAATATCGTCGTAATCAATAGAACATGGTCAACTATTACAAATAATATCACTGATTGAAAATTCCTTTTATGTATGTGTTCTTATGATTAATAAGATCACTGATTGAAAATTCCTTTTATGTATGTGTTCTTATGATTAATAAGATCACTTATTGAAAATGATGAATTTACAAATATCCAAAGAGGCTTATTTATTTGTTATCTTTGCAACAATTTCAAAATGACAACGTTTTGAACTTAAAATATTACAAGAAAATAATCCTCTCATTTTGTTCAAATTACAATAAAGTGTTGGAAATAAAGCTTAAATTAGAAAAATATCTATAAAATATCTGGATTTGAAGAAATGAAAAAAGAACCTGACGTTGGTTATGTTTTAATGTTAGAACACAAGACACATCGACAATAATTTTTTTTTTTTTTAAGGGTGGGAAGGTAAATGTCAGATTTGAAAATATAGAATCCATTCAATTCATCAAATGTTATAAATAACATATTATAGTTACTCTTATGTCTATAAAGACAAATACTTAATTATTGGAAGATGTATAATTCTACTTTAGTACTAAAGTCTAATACAACAATTCTGAAACTTTGACATGATTTCAATTAGATAAAACACTAATAAAAGTAATTGAGGTCACATGTGGATGTTGATAGACACTAGAGTAATTTTATTTATGTAGCGCTCTCTTTTTATTATTATTTTTTTCATTGTCACTTTTTTAGATTAGTTAGAAAAAATTTCAATCCCTCGTTTAATTTGTACTCACAAGAAACAAAAGCTGATTGTAACATTAAGTATTTTATATAACAACATCCATGTGAATCAATATTAATAAATTTTGTTTGCGAATTTAATGTTGATGACATGAATGAAAATTTTCATTATCTTATTTACTGTATTCAAATTTATTGATAATTAAGAAGCCTTAAGGGACTTTGATTCAGGTAATTAAGACAAAAAAAGTTTATGTATTTCATAATTTGTATGTGGATTTTATCTACATTGTAATTCATGATAATAATAATAATAATAAAAAAAATTATATATATATATATATATATATTTGTTTACGCAAACATTATTTAGTTTATTTGATTATTAATGAGGTACGATAAACATTTTTAAAATGAAACATTATACTAGTCATTAAAAAACGTCGTTGAAAAGAATCGTTGATAAAATATATCAATTTTAGACGTATTTTTCAATCGTTGGTTAAGATATTATGTTTGACGGATTGTAAGAATCACCAATTGTAAAAAGAAGTTTTTTTATTTTGGTTAAATAAAACACAGAATTATGATATGGATGTTTTAGGCAAAAGATTAGACAACTAATATAGTTTTCGACAATTCTTACAATTTATAAACCATAATGCAGCTCGACCGTATTATGTCAAGGGTTACGGAGACAAAGACTAAACACTCTCCAACAATATTTCTGCTATAACATTTTGGACATTTGGTAGTTCTGTTTACTAGACTAAGATAATACCATCCCAAAAAGTATATCTAATTGATAATTTTATAACAATTTTCCAAAACAGTAGGTTTTCTTGTTTTTTAAATAGTTTTTTCGTTGTAGAAACTTTCATTTTTGTATTTCTACTTTTACAAATTAGTCAACAACTCCACAGTTATGGTTTTAAAAAATGTCATTTACTTATTAATCTTAGAGTTACTCTCAATTTCAAAATACCAATCTACAAAAGAGAAAAAAGTGGCATGTGATACAAACAAAAGCCTAGAGGCAAGTTCTCAACGTAAACAATGAGCCACAACAACCTCATTAAAAGTATTTAAATTCAAATTATCGACAAATCTTAATCACTTTCTTTCTATTACAATTTATCATCTTAGAGAAGATCAAATTTTTTTAGTAATGAATATTTAAAAGTAAATTGATTTTCATATAGGCTTTTTTGATTGTTTGATTACTTGTACGCTAAGTGTCAACTTTTATTAAGGAGAGTAATTAGGAATGCAATGTAAGACTAGAAAATTTATTGTTAAGTTATATTTCTTGATAACGAACTATTTTAGTTATATGCTTTAACATCGCGAGATAATTTTTGTTTTAAAATTTATTTCAATTTTCATATTTGTAAGACGAGGATAATATCCAAGAAAATATTTTGTATATTAAAAAGTTTATATTTTATGTAATATTAGACAAATGCATAATTTGTTGATTATGTACTGTAATACAACATGATAAGGAGTAAACAAATATCAATATAATTTGAAAACGTTGTTACAAAAAGTACATCCTCTTAAAAGTTTGTTGCTCGTTCAATCATAACTACAACAAACTTTTTCGTGATTAGAAAGATCACCAGGCATCTTTGGAAAGCAAAATCCAGAGGTATTCATTTTGACGCAGTCATCATTGCATGAAACGTCATCGTAATCCATAGAACATGGTCCACCATTACAATGTACAAACGACTCTCCTGTTGCTGCAACGTAAAAAAAGATCGACATCATTTTGAACTAAAAAAATGAAGAAATTTTGACCATAATATTTAACGAAATTAGTCAAATGCTCGTATAATTACATACCGAATAAAGCAGAGCATTAGAATAACAACAGAAACACAATCGATATTGTAAATAGCTTTCTAATTGCCATTCCTTATATGTACGTGTTCTTATGATTGATAAGATCACTGATTGAAAATGATGAATTTACAAATATCCAAAGAGGCTTATTTATTGGTTATCTTTGCAACAATTTCAAAATGACAACAAGTTGAACTTAAAATATTACAAGAAATTAATCATCTCGTGTTCAAATTGCAATAACGTGTTGGAAATAAAGGTTAAATTAGAAAAATATCGATAAAATATTTGGATTTGAAGAAATGAAAAAACAATTTGACGTTTGTTATGTTTTAATGTTAGAGCATAAGACACATCGACAATATATATATATATATTTTTTTTTTTTTTTATAGGGTGAGAAGGTAAATGTCACAATTGAAAATATAGAATCCATTCAATTCATCAAATGTTATAAATAACATATTGTAGTTACTCTTATGTCTATAAAGACAAATACTTAATTATTGGAACATGTATAACTCTACTTTAGTACTAGATTCTAATGTAGCAATTCTGAAACGTTGACATGATTTCAATTAGATAAAACACTAAAGAAAGGAATTGAGGTAACATGTGGAAGTTGATAGACACGAGAGTAATTTTAGTTTATGTAGAGCTCTCTTTTTATTATTATTTTTTTCATTGTCACTTTCTTAGATTAATTAGAAAATATTTCAATCCCTCATTTAATTTGTACTTACAAGAAACAAAAGCTAATTGTTACATTAATTATTTTCTATTACAACATCCATCATAATCAATCTTAATAAATTTTGTTTGTGAATTTATTGTTGATGACTGTATTGAAATTTATTGATAATTAAGAAGCCTTAAGGGACTTTGATTCAGGTAGTTATGACCAAAAAAGTTTATGTATTTCATAATTTGAATGTTGCTTTTATCTACACTGTAATTCATGATAATAATAATAATAATAATAATAATTAATAATAAAACTATATATATTTATTTACATCAAACATTATTTAGTTTATTTGATTATTAATGAGGTACGTTAAACATTTTTTATAATGAAACATTATAGTAGTAATTAAGTAACTTCGTCGGAAAGAATCGTTGATAAAATATATCAATTATCGACGTATTTTTCAATGGTTGGTTAAGATATTAAGTTTGACGGATTGTAAGAATCACCAATTGTAAAAAGGAGTTTTTTTATTTTGTTTCAATAAAACACAGAATTATGATAGGGATGTTTTAGGCAAAAGATTAGACAACTAATTTAGTTTTCGACAATTCTTACAATTTATTAACCATAATGCAACTCGACCGTCTTATGTCAAGAGTTACGGAGACAAAGACTAAACACTCTCCAACAATATTTCTGCTATAACATTTTGGACATTTTGTAGTTTTGTTTACTAGACTAAGATAATACCATCCCAAAAAGTATATCTAATTGATATTTTTATAACAATTTTCCAAAACAATCAGTTTGCCCCTTTTTTTACTCGTTGTGTTCAAATTGCAATAACGTGTTGGAAATAAAGCATAAATTAGAAAAATATCGATAAAATATCTGGATTTGAAGAAATTAAGAAACAACCTGACGTTGGTTATGTTTTAATGTTAGAGCATAAGACTCATCGACAATATATATATATTTTTTGAAGGGTGAGAAGGTTGTTATAACCTAAAAATATCATGAAATACTCGCAAGAGGTTGGGACACGAACGAAGGACAAGGGAGCCAATGCCGACCCCCGGGGTTGTCCAAATGGAGGCATCGGCCCCCAGGAGTCGGCCAAAGCTAATGTCGATCTTGCGGGGTCGGCCAACACCCTTCTCGACCCCTGGGGGTTGGCCAACACCCTTGCCGACCCACGGTGGGTCATCCAAAGAGGACGGTTGGACAAGTACGTGGGTGAAGGTGAAAAGGTGTCTGAGTCCCCTAGCAAGAAAAGGGGAGGTGAAAAGTCACCACTGCCACTAGAGATAAGAACCATCATCGGAGGGCCGACTAGTGGAGGGTCCAACGGAAGTCGGAAGGACAAAGTGAGGCAGTCCAGAGGCACCCTAAGAGATGAAGAAGTGTTGATAATGTAAGCGGTGGACGAGTAACTAAGCTTCACTACTATGGAAGCTGCAGCAGTGCACCAGCCGCACAACGATGCCTTAGTGGTGTCCCTGACCATATCCAACATCTGTGTCAAAAGGATCCTCATTGATGGAGGTAGCTTGGCGGATGTGCTATCGCTGAAAGCTTACGACGCTATGAAACTAGGAAGGAAAAGGCTCAAGCCGAATTTGATGCCCCTAGCCGGATTTGGCAGGAGCACTTTGATCCCTGAAGGATCGATTGAGCTTCCAGTGACCTTTGGCGAAGGGGACAACGTAGTCCTACATTTCATCAATTTCTTGGTGGTGAACGGCAATTCTTTTTACAACGCAATATTGGGGAGACCTACGATTCATGGATTGAAGGCAGTCGCGTCAACCTACCACCAGGTGATAAAGTTCTTTACTCCTATGGAGTAGGGCCAAGTCAGAGGTGAACAACTGTTCTCGAGGGAAGAACAGGGAATGCTACCACACGGCCCTACAGGGCGTGGTAAAAAATCCCTAAAAAACTAAGGCTGTTGAAAGGGGACCTACGCCAGGTGAGGCTGTCCAAAGAACAGCACCCGTGGGAGTACATGACAAGTACTCGGGTCCCAAAATGCCAAAGCCGCCACTTTGTCAAGTTAGAGACTGCCTCAGAAGTTAAGACGAACAAGACTGTGCTGGTAAAAGGTTCTATACGAGTCTAGCGTCCTCGCGAACTGCTTCACGAAGATGATGATGTGACACTAATTTCGCCTACAATAGTAAATACCTCCATGTTTGGAGCGATTTAACACTTGAAAAAGTACTTTCAAATAGATTGTAATTCAAGTTTTTGATGAATAAAAATTGTTATTTTTCTTATTTTGTCCATCTTAATTTAAGTATATTGTTCTTACTTTCATAAACTTAAATTGGGGGTATATGAGATAGAGAAGAAAGAGGCAAGTAAAAAGTTCATCATTTCATTTCAAGGAAAAAGTTCCTAAGTTACAACTTAGGTGAAAAAGTAAAGACTGCAAAATAAAGTGCTACAAGGTAAAAAGTGCGAGAAGGTAAAAAGTACTACAAGGTAAAAAGACTCCAAGGTAAAAGTCATAAAGGCCCTCTAGAGCTGCGCCTGCTAGAAGATGGTAGAACATGTCCGGCTTGGGCAGGTGTTGTCTTGGCCGGAAGAGCCTGAATTCTGCCGGGCACACCCTGAAAGATGCGAGAATTGTAGCAGGCAGCCTAGGCTGGATCACTAGGGAGTTCAGACTCGACAGCTGGCAGGGAAGGGTCGGCGACTCTCCTCGTGGTGTTGAAACAAAATGATCGAAAAAGAGGAAGAAGGTTGCCATAGCTAACCCCCTCTTGGATTCGGTCTAGTGTCCAACCAATGGCAGCCTCGCCGGTATTGTTTTCCAGAATCACAAAGGCAGGATAACCTTTCATAAGGTTAGCCAAGTACGCAACATTCTTGAGCTTTCCTTCAGCATAAGCTAACTCTTGTCAAAGGCGGGCGATCATAGGTAAGTCATCTTGACGTGCTCGGGCAGCTAGATTCCGAGCTGTTTCAGCAAAGGTACGTGAGGCGGCTAAGACAGCCTCGGTGACTCGCTGAGTTTCCTGAGCCTGTACTAGTTCCCACTTGAGTTTGTCAGTGTTGGTAGACAAGGAAGAGCGGGTGTAACGTAAGTCCTCCGAGAAATGACGAGAAGCTGAAGCAAAGTGCAGGAATGCCTGTAAAGAAGAAACCAAAAGTACAAGTTAGTATACGTACTCAAAATCAAAGTATAGCTGGAAAAAAAAGAGTCGTTATACCTCGTGCATCAGATGAGCTCCCTTTTCCAGAACCTGGGAGGCATCTCTAGAGGAAAAGTAGCTGAGGAAGACCCCACTTCATTCCACAAGTTTGAAGTCAGAGCTTTTTCCTCCTGCAAGTCCAAGGTAGGACAGTGTGGTCCTAACAGAAGGTAGGACTCGAATCCAGGGGGAAGGCCGTGTATCGGCGTTCGAAGCTTGCATGAGTCGTCTCGAGCCGGGGAAGGAAGGTGATCAAAACCAAGGCTAGGACCGTCGAACTCCGAGTCCGACCCCACTTCAAAGTCCTCTGGAATTTCGAGAAAAGGAAAGTGTTCGTCGTCACCAGGCGGGAGAGAAAAGTCCTCCGAGGTAAGGTCCACCGTATCATCAGTGGGAGGCCTGGCAGGGGGGCGACACGTTTGACGCGTCACTGCGTTGAAGGCACACCTCAACGAAGGCTCGTATTCCATGGTCACTGACATGGTGAAAGGGTGTCAATTCGTTTTTCCAGTATACGAGGCATGCAAAGTTAGAGGAAAAAGTAAGTAGCATACCTGGAGCAGACTCCTCCTACGAGAATGCAGACTCCAAGTTAGAATCGACTGGCATAGCTAGAGCTGGAAGGAGGTGGTACCGTGCCAGCGAGCTCGTTGTTAGGTACGCCGCACTGCGAGTGACCTCCTCGGGGAGGGACATCATCGTCTCGTAAAACTTCATTACCCGGGAGCGGGGATTAAGTTTCCCGTGCACTGTAAACAAAGAGTTAGTACGGTACCAAAAGATAGATAAAGCCAAGGTGAAAGTAAGCGTACTGTATGTCCCGAAGACTGTGGGAGTTACCAGCGAGGCATCAGCACCTGTGGCCGCCCAAGGGCCTCCAGAAAAGAACCAGCGCTCCTTCCACCCCTTATGAAAGTTGGGGCGCCCCACCAAAGGAGAAAGCTTGCTTCTGGGGGTGAGATAGCAGCCCACAGTGACGTCGGGATGCTGGCAGAAGCGGTAGAGTGAAAGAAGGTCTCTGGCACTAAAGGGACCTTCGAAGCCGGTGTGCACCCAAATCCTGTGAACACAAAAGAAGACATTCCTGGCATTGAGAGCCAGTTGCACTGGAGCCAGCCCTGCCATACCCAAGAACTCTTGAAGAGGCGGTATGAGAGGAAGCTGAACTCCTCGGTCAAACATGGTGGTGTAGAGGGCCACCTCGCCCGGAGGAGGATGGGCGTACGTCTCCGAAGCTAGAGGATGTCGAAAGGTGATTTTGGTCGGGATAAGGAATTGGGTCCTAAGGCGGTCCAAATCCTCGTGAGTCAAAATGGACGCTGCCATTTGAGATCCTGATCCCACCACCAAGGTTCTTCGCCGAGTCCTCTTAAGTGAGAAGGAAGCCGGAAGGTGAAGAGATTCGATCTCGTAATCTGACAAAGGGTCCATGACAGTTAAAGTAAGAGGTAATCTGCAAATTAACTAAGTTAGGGAAAAGGCGAGTCTTTAATAGAGCCTAGGTACCCAACAAATTTCAAAACACGGTGAAAAATGCGAGACTTTTTGTAAAAGTGCCTAAGTAACCTAAAGGTTTCAAAAAGTGGTGAAAAATGCGAGACTTTTTGTAAAAGTGCCTAAGTAACCTAAAGGTTTCAAAAAGTGGTGAAAAAGGCGAGACTTTTTATTAAAGTGCCTAAGTAACCTAAAAATCTCCAAAGTAAGCTAAACGGGCAAGACTTTATAAAAAGTGTCTAAGTAGCCTACGAATTCGAAAAATGTACTCTAAAGGGGCGAGTCTTTGAAAAAAGAGCCTAAGTAATCCAAAAATTTGGACATACATGCATAACGGGCAAAAATCGAAAAAAATGCCTAAGTAAGGATGAAATTTTCAAAAAATATGTCTAACCGTTAGTGTGAAGTCGGAAAAAGGAGAGTACGTACCGAAAAACTAAGGCTTGACGGATGCTTTCCAAAAATCCAAAACGAAAAACGAGTCTCCACCACGATTTGAAAAATCGAAAATACTAGCCCAATGGGAGGCAATTTTTGGCCAAAATGGGGTAAAAAGGAGGGTGTAGTTTTGGCAGGAAACTTTTATAGAAAAGTTAGGTTATGGGAAATCTCAAAAGGATAAATATTTTACTAAAAAAGAGAAGTGATTTTTCATTGAATAAGAATATTATATTGGAAAAGATATTCTTAGAAATAAGAATATGGCCATTTTAATATAATTATTTAAAATGAATAATATTTTCCATAACGACAAAACTTTATTTGTCGGAATATTATTTACTAAGAGATGTTCTTGAAAGGGAATATGGCCTTAGTAATTTTCAAATAATATTTCAGTAAAAAGGTAATTTTGGAACATCCATAACTCCGAAAAAGAGGCAAGCACCTAAACTACTCTTTACAATCCGGCAAGCTAGGAAATGAAGAGTGGGGGTAATGTTATAACCTAAAAATATCCCGAAAGACTCGGAAGAGGTCGGGACCCGAACAGAGGACGAGGGAGCTAATACCGACCCCTCGGGGTTGGCCACGCCTTTACCGACCCCCGGGGGTTGGCCACGCCCTTGCTGACCCCTCGGGGGTCGGCCTCGCCATTGCCGACCCCTCGGGTGTCGGCCAAATAGAGGCCATAACTCCCCGGGGTTCGGCCAAGTCCATTTCCCACACCTTAGGGGTCGGTAAAATGGAGGCGACAACCCACCGGAGGTCGCCCAAGTCCATATTTGACCCTCCGGGGTCGGCCAAACAAGTCCGACACTTCTAGGGGTCGGCCAAAGAAGGCCAGGATCCCCTCGGGGTCGGCCCTTGTAGCTGGTTGGCCAAGGAAGGCCAGGACCCCTTCGGTGTCAGCCCTTGCAGTCTTACCCTTCTCAGGTCCGGCAACAAGTAGGTCCATCGGAGTGGATGTGGCGTGGAGGTCATGACTCTCTGAAAAGTCAACCGAGTCTAAGTAACATTTGGAGGCATTGCATCTCGTGGCGTTGCCCGTTACAACGAGTAGGTCTGCCCCATAGGGTCGACCGTGGAGGTCAGAACTTACCGAAGAGTCGACGAGTCCAAAATCAAAACCGTTACACCTCTAAAGGGTAACAGCCAGGAGTTATGCCAGTATTCATACCTGGCTTAATGGCGAACGTTTCTAACGACCAAACGTTATATCGCCATGAGTGAGCCGCAGCAGTTACAAGGCCGGCTGCTATAAAAGTCAAATCATTTCTCCCTTTCAAGTGGCGATTCCTAAGCTAAGTACCCTTATGTCATTCTTTGTGCTTTAGCTATTTCTCCCTAAATTCGTTTTATGACTAAGGCATTAGAGACCCTATGGCTCACACCACACCGGTGTGCCCTAAATTTGCTTTTTTGCAGGCCTTTTGTCCTCAGCTAAATAAATCTTTACTGTGGATATCCGTTGACCATTTTGCGGCATCAACAATGGTAAATGTAACATTTGAAATTATAGAAGCCAATCAATTCATCAAATGTTATAAATAACATATTATAGTTACTCTTATGTCTATAAAGACAAATACTTAATTATTGGAAGATGTATAACTCTACTTTAGAACTAGAGTCTAATGTAGCATTTATGAAACTTTGACATGATTTCAAATAGATAAAACACTAAAGAAAGGAATTGAGGTAACATGTGGATGTTGATAGACACCAGAGTAATTTTAGTTTATCATGTAGCGCTCTCTTTTTAATATTATTTTTTTCATTGTCACTTTCTTAGATTAATTAGAAAATATTTCAATCCCTCATTTAATTTGTACTGACAAGAAACAAAAGCTAATTGTAACATTAATTTTTTTCATAACAGCATCCATGTGAATCAATATTAATTGATGTTGTTTGTGAATTTAATATTGATGAAATGAATGGAAATTTTCATTATCTTATTTACTCTATTGAAATTTTTTAATAATTAAGAAGCCTTAAGGGACTTTGATTCAGGTAGTTAAGACCAAAAAAGTTTATATACTTCATAATTTGTACGTGGTTTTTATCTACATTGTAATCATGATAATAATAATAATAATTATTATTATTATTATATAAATACATATATATTTATTTATTTACATCCAACATTATTTAGTTTATTGGATTATAAATGAGGCGATAAACATTTTTTATAATGAAACATTATACTAGTCATTAAAAAACTTCATCGAAAAAAGAATGGTTGATAAAATATATCAATTTTCGACGTATTATTCAATCGATGATTAAGATATTATGTTTGACGGATTGTAAGAATCACCAATTGTAAAAAGGAGTTTATTATCTTGTTTAAATAAAACACAGAATTATGATAGGGATGTTTTACGCAAAAGATTAGACAACTAATATAGTTTTCGACAATTCTTACCATTTATAAACCATAATGCAACTCGAGCGTCTTATGTCAAGTGTTACGGAGAAAAAGACTAAACACTCTCCAACAATATTTCTTCTATAACATTTTGGACATTTGGTAGTTTTGTTTACTAGACTGAGATAATACCACCCCAAAAAGTATATCTAATTGATAATTTTATAACAATTTTCCAAAACAGTAGGTTTGCCCGTTTTTTTAATAGTTTTTTCGTTGTAGAAAATTTCATATTTGTAGTTCTACTTTCACAAATTAGTCAACAACTCCACTGTAATGGTTTTAAAAAATGTCCTTTCCTTATTAATATTAGAGTTACTCTCAATTTCAAAATACCAATATGCAAAAGAGAAAAAAGTGGAATGTGATACAAACAAAAGCCTAGAGGCAAGTTCTCTCTGTAAACCATGAGCCACAACAACCTCATTAAAAGTATTTTAATTCAAATTATCAACAAATCTTAATCACTTTCTTTTTCTATTACAATTTATCGCCTTAGAGAAGCTTAAATTTTTTTAGTAATGATGATTTAAAAGTAAATTGACTTTCATTTAGGTTTTTTTGATTGTTTGATTACTGTTAAATGTCAAGTTTGATTACTGCTAAATGTCAATTTATCTCCCTCTACACCACTATGTTCGACCGAGGAGTCCGGCTTCCCCTCATACCGCCTCTTTAGGACAAGGGGTGGACGATCCTTGTGTGGTACTCATTGGCTGGCTACTTCGGACTGATTGCATCTGAGAAGACTCCGCCATTTTGGATCCGATCTTTTGGTGGACCGAATGTTCCTTCCTCCGGTCGTTATCGCCTAGTCAAAGTCGTTCGACCGGTCTTCGTTGCCGGGAATGTGCCTTTTTGGGCGCCACCGAGGCTGGGGCTTTCCCTTTGGCAGGGTCCCGACCAACGGGTCTGCTTTCTCTACCACAGTCTTTTTCTTGGCAGGCTGTCGCTGCACCGCCTCCTGCGGTGCCTGTTGGTTCCCAGCATCATCTAATTGAGCCAGAGGTGGTTGCCGGAGCAACTCCATCAGGCGACTCAAATTCTTCGTCATTCCTTTCACTCGTTCTTCCAAAACAATGAACTTTGGATCAGCACGTTCTGGTTCTTGCCCAGCTACCGCACCCTCAGGATCCAGGTGGTTTTTGACATTAACGACGTCATGTCTTCTGGAGGCAATCCTCCTCGGAGCGTACTAGACGTCAGATTCTCCGTCGACATTGTGGTGGTGGCCATTCTCAGGGTTCGACTTTTTTTACAAGAAAAAGTTTGGATATTTAGCATTTTTAGGTAGAACTCTATCTTCTCCCCACAAACAGCGCCAACTGTTGATGCCAAAAAATGGTCAACAGATATCTACAATGAATTTGTTTATCTGAGGACGAAAAGGTCTGCAATAAAAGACGAATTTTAGGGCACACCGTTGTGGTAATAGCCATAGGGCCTCCGATGCCTAAGTCAAAAATGGATTTAGGGAGAGTAAAACTAGAACTTAGAAATAGCTTAAGAATACTTAGCTTAGGAATCGCCCCCTTCAAAGGGAGAAATGACTTGACTCTTATAGCAACCGGTATCGTAACCGCTACAGCTCACTTATAGCGACATAATGGCAACCCGTTAGAAACGTCCGTCATTAAGCCAGGTCTGAATACCGACATAACTCCTGACCGTTACCCTTCGGAGGTGTAACGAATTTTACTCTAAAGTTACTTGGACTCGGTCAACCTTGGCAGGTTCTCACCTCCACGGCCGACCACTTAGGGGTGCAGCCTTCTCGTTGCAGCACTAGGTTGCCACATATGTGCAACGTCCTTCAGTGCTACTTTCGACTTGGTCGACTTATCCACAGGAAAGTCCTAACCTCCACGACCAACCCACCCGGGTCAGCCTACTCGACTGCCCTCCTCAAAGGTCGGCTTTAGACTCGGTCAACCCTTACGGGTCCTCACTTCCACGACCAACCCACTCGGGTTGGCCTACTCATTGTAACCGGGGACGCCACGGAGTGTAGTGTCCTCTTGCGTTACTTGGACTCAGTCGACTCCTAGGGGAGAATCCTGACCTTCACGATCAATCCACTCAAGCTGACCTACTCGTTGTAACGGGTGACGCCACGGGGTGCGACGCCTCCAAACGTTACTTGGACTCAGTCGACTCGTCCACAGGAGAGTCCTAACCTCTACGACCAACCCAGTCGGGCTGGCCTACTCATTGTAAGGTTTATTGATTCCATTTGAAATTTGGAAAACATAAGAATTGTAAAACTTTTATCTTTCCGTTTGTTATTTTTTCCATACTTCTGTTATTTTGTAATCATTAATTATGGTCATAATTTTAGAGCTTATTTGAAGGAATGCAACTTGAATTTTTAGTTTTTAATTATTCTACTAAATTATAAAATTGTTGTATTCTTTAATTATTAACTATAATATTTATTTCTTTCTTCTCTCATTAAAAGTATTTTTGTTCAAATTAGCAACAAATCTTAATCAAATTCTTTCTATTACAATTTATCGCCTTAATGAAGCTAAAATTTTTATAGTAATGATGATTTAAAAGTAAATTGACATTCATATAGGCTTTTTTGATTGTTTGATTACTCATACGCTAAATGTCAAGTTTGATTAAGGAAAGTAATGATGATTTAAAAGTAAATTGACATTCGAATTTTCGTTTTTATAAAACAAGTATAATTTCGAAGAATATATTTTATATATTAAAAAGTTTATATTTTATGTATTATTAGACAAATGCATAATTTGTTGATTATGTACTATAATACATCATGATTGTAACAACCCGATACATAACCGTTAGGTTATGGCTCGGAAGTTACTAATACATGAAAATTTTAATGGAAATTTCGGCATAGTTTCCCCTAAAATATGGGAAACCCATACCTGCAAAACCTGTAGAACAGAACCTGGACATTTTGAAATGCATTTAAAACGACCATGCAAGTTCCAAACAAAACATTTATCTTAACCAAGCAGTCTACAGTTTAAACATAAATATCAATCCCGAGATCTCGGTTCTGAAACTAACATTTGAAAACGAATTGAATACAATAGTTTGTGCATAAAGATATGCAATAAAACTAAACTATGAAAAAGTGACACCAACGATGCCACCTATACGTCCCCACTAGATCTATCCTCTGCTATCGGTCATCCATGCTGGTGCGTACCTGCAACTATGGTTTTGAATGCATAGCCAACAAAAAACGAAGGGGTGAGTCTATGAAAACTTAGTAAGAAACCCCGCACGGGGTTCACACAGCATATAGAACAAGACATGCGTAAATCAAAAGTATATGAAAATCACAACAAATGAACGGAAAACATCCCAACTCTCGATAACTCGAGTCACCTTGTCTGATGACCCTAAGACAATTCTCGAGGAGGGGCCTCACTGAACAATGTCGTGAGACCTAGAAAGCCACTACCCAAACTCTCCCGGGTATGACAGAGTGCCTAGGGGCAAGGGTTAACCACTAGAGTCGCCCAGGCTATTCTGGGTTGCTCCGGCATGGTGGAGTCAATCCCGAACACATCACGTACCACGCATGGTGCTGAGCCGAGAGCGATCTAACCTACTAGTGCGGCGCTCACTTATGCCTAAGGAAATTCGGCTGCTCACTGCCTAGCAAATTCCCGCTCCAACTCTTGCGATGAGGGATAACCGGCTATCACACCCTGTACACGTTAGACCACTCAGCTAGGTTACACGTATGGAAGACCATGTTCCCAGCCAATGCCAAGTTCCTGAGTGGAGGCTATCGACCCTATGGTCAGTCCCACCACATTCGGGTTGATGTAGCGATCACCGCCCTAATAACGTTCGAAGCTTCTTACAATAGTAACCTCTACCCAGCCCTACACCCCTATGGGTCGCCCCATGACATGTCACACAAACAATAGACCCTATGGTCTACTAGAACAACCCTATGGTAGGGAGGAGACGTGCCTAGACCGCATGGCCGACATGCTCACTCCATCAAGGAAAGTGACTCGAGCAAGCAACAATCAATTTCTGAACTAGACACTTACGAAGAAGTCATGCATCACTTCCCTAAAGTCTTTCCAAAAATTAACAATGAAATATCTACGAACAACAACAGTATAGGATCATTGTTCTAGCCTACCAGATCACGGACTACGTGCTTTCAAAGTCAAGAAGAAAGTAACGAGCAGCAAACAACATATCAACAAAGTTCTAGCTTACCAGATCACAGACCACGTGCTTTCAAAGTCAATAAGAAAGTAACGAGCAGCAAATAACATCTCAACAAGGTTCTAGCCTACCAGATCAGAGACCACGTGCTTTCAAAGTCAATAAGAAAGTAACGAGCAGCAAATAACATATGAAGAAAGTTCTAGCCTACCAGATCACAGACCACATGCTTTCAAAGTCAATAAGAAAGTAATGAGCAACAAATAACATATCAACAAGGTTCTAGCCTACCAGATCAACGACCACGTGTTTTCAAAGTCAATAAGAAAGTAACGAGTAGCAAATAAAATATCAACCAAGTTCTAACAAGAATACAACTACTTATGCAGGCATTCGAATCCATTACTCTAGGGTTCGTCTAGAACCAGCGAAAAACGAGACTTGAGTCCAAACGAACGTTCTAGTCAAGCCCCTCCCAAACCTATAAGTGAATAATATGTACAAGTAAATAATCAAGAACATAAATACATAACAAGAACTTAAGGGATTCGAAAGTTTCGCAACACTTACACTACCCGAGCTACCAACCTCGAAATTAACCTGACAAAAGGTTTCACATAACGACTTCTAACTCAGGCTTCAACCAAGCAACAAGACAATTTCTCCTAGAATAAATTGAGCACTCTAGGTAAGCACGTGAATCAACAAACACACACACACACACAAACATACTTCTCAGCATAAACTGAAGGAAGGCACTCCCATGAATACAAAGCTCAACTTAAATACATCATCACAATAATCTTGGCCAACCTCCCAATTGCAACGAAGCAATTTACTAAACTAAAAGGTTTCACTGCTTGACCAACCCACAGAACAAAAGAGTAAAGTCAAACGATATCCATTCCATGGTCAACACGCCCTACTAGATGAGATTGAAGTCATAACAATCTAAACTACACTAAAAACTAATACAAATCCAAGGAAACAACCCCTTTATAGCCAGACTCAGGTTATTCTACAAGGCTTGGTAATGCTCAACCAAAACCTTCAACTTAACTATATAACCAGTCAACAACTTAGTTCTAACCTAGATAAGACTATTACTAACAAGCATCACAAAGCCACAACTCATCATTTGAAGCACATTTGAATAGTAGTCAGAAATAGAACTTTCTAAAACAAAAGTGTCCTACCAACATAAACCTTGCTTCTTATTTGTCGTCACACCAATAACGCCCTAAAGAATAGCTAGTTTTAGAGTTCGTCTTTCACAACCTTAATAAATAGTCGATTTGTGGCCAAGACGTCAACGCACGAGTTCGGCCAAAAAGCGAAGGAAAACAAGCTTGATAAAAAACCCCAAAATCTGCTTCAATTGACCACTAATCAAAACGAACCCACAAAATTTCATCGCTGATTTGAGCAATCTCGTGGTTAATAAAAGGAAACGAAGAAAACAATAAAAAAGAAGGAGAAGAGGGTTAAAAAGAATGCCTTGTTCGGTTTGGGGAAGGACGAAATTGATGGTGAAATTGTAAGGGAAGGAGATGAAATCGATGGGGAAAATTGCAGTAAGCAGAGGGAAGAAATCGTGAGGGAAAAATCACAGAAGAAGGGGGAAATCGCGTGAGAGAAGAAGAGAAAAAAAAATTAGGGTTTAATTTTTAGGAAATTGCAATTAGATCCTTCGTTTGTTTATATTATAAATAGGTAACCTTTAATTAAAGCTAGACCCTGGTTTGAATCTTTGCTATGACATAACAACTTTTATTTTTATTTTTTGTTAACTTCCTTCCCAACTAAGCCTTTATAAGGTGGTTTGTCACAATGATAAGGAGTAAACTAAGTTGAATATAATCTGAAAACGTTGTTACAAAAAGTACACCCTCTCAAAAATTCGTTGCTCGATCAATCATAACGACAACAAACTTTTCGCGATTAGAAAGAGCACCAGCATCTTTGGAAAGAAAAATCCATAGCTATTCATTTAGACACAGTCATCATTGCATGAAACATCATCGTAAGCAATAGAACATGGTCGACCATTACAATGTACAAACACGTCACTTGTTGCTGCTACGTGAAAAAAGATCGATATCATTTTAAACTAAAACAATTAAGGAATTTTGACAATAATTAACAAAATTAGTCGAATGCTCGTATAATATCTTACCGAATGAAGCGAAGCATGGGAATAACAACATAAACAATATCGATATTGTAAATAGCTTTCTAATTGCCATTCTGTTTATGTATGAGTTCTTATGATTGATAAGATCACTGATTGAAAATGTTTAATTTTTAAATATCCAAAGAGCGCTTATTAATTGGTTATCTTTGCATCAATTTTAAAATGGCAACGTGTTGAACTTAAAATATTACAGGAAAATAATCATCTCGTTTTGTTAAAATTGCAATAACGTGATGGAAATAAAGCATAAATTAGAAAAATATCAATAAAATATCTCGATTTGAAGAAATGAAAAAACAACCTTGACGTTGGTTATGTTTGAAAGTTAGAGCATTAGACACATCGACAATAAATTTTTTTTATTTTAAAAGTGTGAGAAGGTAAATGTCGCATTTGAAAAAGTAGAATCCATTCAATTCATCAAAGGTTATAAATAACATATTATATTTACTCTTATGTCTATAAAGACAAATACTTAATTATTGGAAGATGTATAACTCTACTTTAGTATTAGAGTCTAATGTAGCAATTATGAAACTTTGACATGATTTCAATAAGATAAAACACTAACGAAAGGAATTCATGTAATATATGGATGTTGATAGACACCAAAGTAATTTTAGTTTATGTAGCGCTCTGTAGCAACACAGTCCATAAGCGTTAGGTTATAGCACGGAAGTTACTAATGCACGAAAATTTACAGAAAATTTCGGAAGAGTTTCCCCTAAAATATGAGAAACCATACCTACAAAACCTGTAAATCAGAACCTGGATATTTTGAAATACATTTAAAATGACCCTGCAATTTCCAAACAAAACAGTTATCCTATCCATGCGGTTAACAGTTTGAACATAAATAACAGTTTGAACATAAATATTAATTAGTTTGTGCTGGAAAAGATTTCCCCCTTTAGTTCTATCCCCAATTGTCGATCATCCATCCTGGTGTGTACCTATAACTATAGTTTATGTGAAAACTCAGTACCGCACGGGGTGCTTGCAGCATAAGAACAAGACAAGCGTTAATTAAAAGTCTAAGAATAACATGCACAAACAAATGGGAAAGCGTCATGACTCCTTGGTGTCTATGCCACGCGTTCCAAAACTCGTGGCAATACTCGAGGAGTCTCACCAGCCAATGCCATGAAACTCCAGAGTCACAACCCGACCCCTCAGGGTACAACAGGTAGCCTAGACGCAAGGGCTATCCACTAGAGTCGCCGAGGCTATCCTGGGTCTCTCTGGCACGATGGGGTCAATCCGAACACGTCAGATACCTCCCACGGCGCCGAGCCGTGAGCGATCCAACCTACTAGCGCGGCGCTCACTTATGCCTTAGCAATTTCAGCTGCTCACTGCCTAGTAAGTTGCTAGCTCCAACTCCTGCGATAAGGGATGTCCGCCTAATGACTGATTCCCTTATCACCCCTTATGCATCCAAGATCACTCGGAAATTCTACCCTTAAGGACAACTAGGTCCCCGGCTGATGCCATAAGACCCAAAAGCTATTACACGACCATGTCGCGTAAGACGGATCACCTTGATACGTGGGTACAAGCTATGGAGTCGCCTGAGTCTCCCAGGGTATATCTGGTGTGAGGGAAGCGAAAAAGAACCGATCAAGTTCCCCCACTAAATTAAGCCAGCCAGCAGCTCATCCAGCTGTAGGTGGAAGTATCTGTACAAGCGTTAGCGGATGCACTAGCCGAAGCCAGGATCACACTTCTACTTGACAGTTTGCAATTCGTATATGCTGCGGTGTTTGCAACTATGTTATAGTATCTGGAGAAGTTCCTAGGTACCAGAAAGAACTTTGGGAACCCCGACCGCGGTCGGCTATCCAACACGTCTAAAAAACCCTGTGGTCAGACCCAGTGGTCACGTGTCGCTCACAGGATGGTTGCAATCCATCCCTTCACAAGCACAATCTCTCATATCTGACTACCTTTGTCCGTTAGAGAACGTTGCCGCGTCCGGCCACCCCTATTAGTCGTTCCCTAACGTGTCACGTCGTAGCAGACCCTATGGTCTACTGCAACCACCCTATGGCGGAGCAGGGACATGTCGAGGCCATCACGCGGACATGCTCATACTATCAACGAAACAGACTCGATGCTCACTTCAACACACAATTCATGCAATGACCCTATAATCTATTGCACATGTACATAACAGGAAAAGATGTATCATAATCAATCTACCTACTTATTCGTATAGGGCTCAGTACATAAGAACAGATCATCATGACGACATGTTTTCAATTAAATAATGAAATAACGAGCAATAAATGACATATAATCCACATTCTAGCCTACCAGATCAAAGACCACATGCTTTCAATTCAATGAAGAAATAACGAGCAAAAAGGTTGTAACAACACGATAAACAAACCAACCAAGCAAGAATACAATTCCACATACGAACGAGCATTACAACAGGCATATGTGTCTAGGTAAATACAAGCAAGTAATACCCGGTTAGGGTCCCTTAAACTAGGTTCAAAAGAAGCGACAAGCACGAGGTTTGAGCCATAACGATTGTTCTAGCTAAGCCCCCGACTTACAGTTAAACAAAAAAATAAGTTAGCATCAAGAGAACCCAAAACAACACCAACGCATACTTTAAAGGTAAAAAGTGTACCAACGATAGCTTACACAATGCGAACAAACTAGCCGAGAGGCTAACCCGAAATAGAAGAGAGGCTTACGGCTATGAAAAAGCCACCAAAAGCGATCTTATACCCCACCGAACAACAACGAACCAAGAACTCTACTCTGACGACGCTTTTGCTCCAAATCCTTCAATCTAAACAAGTCAAAACTACACGGCTAAGAGAGAAAACCAATTTAAAGAGAACGATAACAGAAAAGAGACAACATTAACCAAGGAAAAACGATTCTACTCGTCGCCGTAAGCCGAGTCCTCGCCCGAACGTACACCCACGCTTAATATTGGGCGTAAATGCGAGAGAGAGATGGCGAAGCACCGAGCTTCAAAGAGAGAAGGCAGCTGAACGAGCAGGAGAGAGACAGAGAAATGGCAGAGCGAGAGGAGCGATGGAGTGAGAGAGAAGGCGGAGAGAGAGAGAGAGCAAATCGAGCGGGGGAGTGGGAGATCAGGCGAGAGAGGGAGCAATCACGAGGAGAGAGGGAGAAATATGAGGAGAGGCCAGAGATGAGAGAGAAAATCGAAGGGAGGGGGGTTTGAAGGAGAGAGGGGAAACTATGGTTCAAATTTTGCTTATTTGCAAAATGGCCCCCCCAAACCTATATATATAAAATATATAACCTTAAACTCTAAATAAATTGTTGTTAGATGAGTTTGTTGAACCAATGCTTAGCTTTGTTCAAGTCTTTAAAGAAGCAAACTTTAAAAGCCACTTTGATTTTTCCTTTTGGAGTGGTTTGTCACATTACTCCCTTAAAAGCCTTTCGTCCTCTAAAGCTAAGAAAACTCGAACAATCCAAGGAACTTGGAATACACATTCTACTCCCATTCGAAGGTTGAAACATTACTAGTATAGACCTTACTAGGCACCTTCTCAAAGCTAACTTCCTAACAGGGAAAAACACTTTAACCACACTTCTTTCGTTCTAATACTCGATACTATGAGCATTTGAGTCACTCTCTAACCATGAGCTCCATCCTAAAACTCCAAAACCTTTTTAAGGCATCCCAACACTTAATACTTAACATGAACAAACCAATCAACGAACTAGCTACAACACTCTTGAAAGGTAACCAAAGCAGATAAGGATCAATCAACCCATATGAATCTCAAATCCGAACCTGATAGTTTGAACTCCACATAACTCTACCCAATGGATCCTCAATTAACCAGTGCAAAGCAAGGGCACTAACAGTTGTTCACACCCATAAGAAGTAAACAGCAACCGAGAAACCATAAAGTTAAAAACCCGAAGTCGATCTTGGAAAAGATACAAGACACTAGGGTCACTAGGTTTGCTCCTAACAACAAGCTCTCACGACGTTAGTCACACTACCAACGTCCTACCGAGAAGAAAACTTTGTCAAAACCAACCCTTCTAGCAAGCTCACTGAGCAGTGTTAAGCCCCAAACTAATTTGAAAACTCAAGAAGCATTTCATGAAGCTTGAAGACCGAGCAACGACTTTTGCAAAAGATAACCTTACTTGAGAAAGAGAGACAAATGCTTAAGCCTGGTCATTTCCTGAATTCTCGAAAAGAAACACCATCTACTAAGTATGTTCTATGCTTCACACCACATGTTTGGCAACTTAGCTTGCAGCTTAAGGCCCTATGGCCGAAATGACACCTGTCATAACCCTTGGCCCAAAGGCCACTACAATCACCCAGAGTAAAACATGAGTGAGAAGCACAATAAAAGACATGAGTTTCATAACCAAAAGAACTCCTACTACAGCAACCCAGAAGCACTTTCAATTCTCAAACTGTAACGACACCCCACGAGCGCACTTCTAGCAATAATCCAAACAGTAGAGCTCTCTTGTCGAAAGTTGCTCATACAACATCAACTTCTTACTTTCTACAGCAACAAACTCTAAACTCTAAAAGAGACACTTCAAAACTGCCGACCGCTTTCTCCACACAGACTTTCGGCAACGCTTACTTGCTCCTTCTACTCTTAGCTAACCAACAGTCAACAAAGCCTACTAGGATCCTCTAACGATGACCGCAAGAATTTCACCCCAAATGATGCGTGGATGCCCCAAATCGACCTTCTAACTCATACGAACAGGTAATCTCCGAAGAGATACACCTAGCCAAATGAGCCATTAACCAATAAGCCTAACGAAGCGACCAAGCCTTAACTTCTCTTTACTTTTAAAGGAAGCGTAAAAAAACCAACTCCCTTGTACGTGAAATATTCTACCCGCAGTAGATCATCGACACGGAGTCAAGAGTCTCATCGGCATTTTCAATTCCAAGTAACGTTGTCAAGTATTCCTCAAATTCTCGAGAATTACTTTATCCTTGGTGTAGAAAACAAAAATACAACTCCGACCATACAACCTCACAATGGTACGCAATACACTTTCTCAAGGCATCCAACTTCGAGGTAGAATCCTTACTTCCACTAGAAATCTCAACTTTGCTTCCTAGGATACCACGTGTTGGATTCCACCCAGTGGCAACCACCAACACGAGCCACAAGGGTTTCAAGTTTGCAACAGTTACTAATAAAACTTGCAAAGTATAGCAACCTGCACGCTTTGTCTAAAAGTATGTAAGTACAAGGATTTAGAAAGAGAGAAGTACCTACAATTACGACATCAGGATGACCATCTTTTCTATCAGGGTCAACGAGGACTCGATCTTGCTGTTGAGTAAAGCATTTGGTAAGGGTTTCTGGTACTACAACCTTAACCAAGGTATGAGGACAAAGTTTTTCATAGTGGCCCTCTTTGCCACATAGTAAGCATATCTTGGCACCAGACTTACATAGCCCTAAGTGATTCTTCCTACAGCCTTTACATAAAGGTTAAGGCTTTACTAGCGGCTCCTCCTCTTGTGCTTTTCCTTTCACCCTAACATGAAGAGTCTTCTTTGATTCTTGTTGTTTGAATCGAGACAACCCTACGACCTCAAGTTGACGTGTTTGACGTCGTGCGTGGTATCTGACGTGTTCGGATTCACCCTACCATGCTGGAGTGACCCAAGATAGCCTGGGCGACTCGAGTGCATAGCCTTTGCGTCTAGGCTCTCTGTTGTACCAAGAGGTGTAGGATAGTGACTTTGGAGTTTCACGACATCGACTGGTGAGCCTCCTCGAGTATTGCAATAAGTTTTGGAATGTGTGGCCTAGACACCCGAGAGTCGGGATGTTTTCCTATTACCTAATTAAACAATGTAAACTCTTCAAATTTATTCTCTAATTCAACAATGTACCAACAATTTTGAGCTAACCCTGGGATCTGTGGACCTATAGGTTTAAAGCTACAACAACCTGAGATCTAATCTTTCTTTGTTAACATCAGACTTATTCCACTAACGACATGTGCTGAACTCTTTAGTGTTATATGACAAGTAAGTGTCCACGGATATATAATCAATCATTTGTGATAAGATCCCTCACGAGCTTGTTCGTAATTCACAACTGGGTCAAAATGTTAGTTGTACCCCTACGACTACATCTTTCTCCTTGAGTGCCACTGATTTCTTTAATGAATAAGTGGTTTATAGTCACATTATAAATGAATGTCCTCTCGAATCAATGAGAGCAAGGATCCCTTTGTTCAAGCTCCAAAATCATCTATTAAGAAAACAACTCTGCTTCTTTCTCAATATTAGGGAAGGCATGAATTCCATCTCGCGACATTGCATTCCTAGCTACTAACTATGACAATCGCAACATGGGAAGCTAATTGATCTAGTACTCTTTGACAGGTCCCACCCATGCACATGAGCATTTTCATAAAGCAAGGGTTCACAACCCACTGAGGATTAATATATGATCATCGTTGCCGAAGTAGTTTATGGGAGTCGGTAACAGAATTTACTAGCTCAATCATAAAACTTCTGATCTTGTCTTATGCAAAAATTATTTTTTTCATAGTCACCCAAACTCACATGTCTTCAAATGATTAATAAGTATTAGGTCGATTTCAACTGTTGTAAAGTGAACTTCACCAACAATGTTACCAGGACATAGGCGCCCTAGCCTTAGTCCATATATTGTAGAAAATTTAAGTTATAAACTATGGGGAATTATGGGGTAGAAGCATGCAATTAAGGCAGCGGAAGCGTGTAGGTAATTACAAAAATTTAATATAATAATTAATCTAATTAATTATTTATTGGTTAATTTACATGCAACCCTTAGGTGATTAATCGTTGTTGGAAAAAAAAAGTACATACATTGTTTGACGCCTATGAGTAATTATAGCGGGTCTTTAAGTTTAGAAGGTCACGAAAAAATCCTCTTAAAACCTTATTGATTGAATCCTTCAATCTTCCAGGTTATAACCGTAATGCTGCGCTAAGTGCCTAGTTTGAAGCTTTTTAGAGAAAAGAAGTTGGGAAGAGTTTTAACTTAGAGGAAAGAAATAACAAGTTCTCAAAGAGTTTCTTAATTTGAGAATTAGGCTGCTCTTAACTGCATGGGTTTAGAATGAAGATCTCTAAGGCCTAATAGTAGATCAGTGAATAGTTAAGTTAGAAAAATATAATATCTATGAATATCTAATATTGAAAGATATTATGAAAAAAATCAAATATTTTCCCTTCCCTATTTAGAATGTGAAATTAGAATTTCACATGTTCCTTATACGAACTATTTTTCCTTCCCCAATTTATGGAAAGAAAAATTCGAATTCTACCAATATATCTCATATATTGTTTTATTTAATTGTTATTTTTTCAATAAATGTCAATTTCATAATATATCCAATATATAAATAAATAAATTCATACAATTAATATATCGAATATATTAATTTTTTACTTTAATAATTTTCAATAATTATTAATTCAATTAATATGTCCAACATATTAATAATATTCTCCATTTAATAATTATTCAATAATTATGAAACCAATTAATATGTCTAACATGTTAATTTATAATTCTCAAACTTAATAATAATTATCCAATATGTCTTACATAATTTTTATTGAGAAGACGAAGATTACATTTGTCTCTTTTAAGCGCTTCTGATTCCTTTAATGAACAAGTTTTTTTTATAGTTCCACTATAAACAAATGTCCTCCCGAGCCAATGAAAGGTGGGATGGCTTTGTTCAAGCTATGAAATTAGTTCGTAAGGGAACAACTCTACTTCTACCTTCTTTGTGATATTGCATTCTCAACTACTCCCTATCGCAATCCCAATGTGGGAGGCATATTAAGCCAGTGCCGTTTGATTGGTCTCACCCATGCACATCAAATGACGTTTTCATAAAGCAGGAATTCACAACCTACTTAGGATTAAGATATCGACATATGATCATCCTTAGTGAAGTAGTTGATACAAGTCTATAATTAAATTACTAGCTCGATCATAAAACTTTAGGTCCTGTCTAATGCAAAAACGTTTTTTTTTTTTTTTGCATACCCGCCCCCACTTACATGTCTCCACGTGAACAACTAAAATTTGGTCATTTGCAACTCTTGCAAAGGACGCCGCACCAACAATCATTCCTAGACATAGGCACCCTAGCCTTAGTTTAATGCATCAAATTGAATGAAGCTGGGAAACATTCTTCATTCCTCAAATTTCTATTATTTACATGCAAGAGTCAATGCTTTAGCATATTCTCAATGTGAAGAGCATTCTACACTCTTTTTTCTACTACTTACACAACTGCTTATTGTATAAAATTAATCATTGATCAAGTCTCAAACCCAATAGGGTACTTTAATGAGTTCAACCTAGAATGATGAGGACATCCTTGTTTACCTCATAATCAAATACTATAAAGTCTGCAAGGAATGGGAACTTCTGTACTTGTCCTTGGATATCTTTAATTTTTTTCCTTTGGGATGTTCAACTAATCGATTTGCGAGTTGCAGTGTAACTATGGTTAGCCTAATGCATTAGGTTGATGCTTGCATCAAGGTCACAAAAAGCTTTCCCTAACGATTTATCTTCAATAGATACATGCATAGTAAAAGCTCTAGGATCTCTTTTGTTCCTCGAGATTTTTCTCTTTACTATGGCACTACATTCTTCAAATAACGAGACTATCTTGAATTCTTTAAATTTACTCTTTTTAGAAAGAACATCTTTCAAGCACTTAGCCTAACTAGCCATTTATCTCAATGATTCCACAATGGAATATTGATAAGAATCTCATGGAGAGTCTCTAAAAACTTCTCAAATAATTTTTCATCTCAATTCTATTTGTTCAATCTTTGGCGATAATGGGGAGAGGTGGTGTAAGGACCGATGTTTGTCTTTGCTTTCCTTGGTTGATTTGTTTAACGATGGGTTCTTGATCTTACGACATTCCTCTTTTATCTATAGCAAGATCTTCCAATATTTTACCTTGAATGTTTCTAGCACTAATGACGCCCTCTGCATTTGCATCGTGACTAACCTTTGCTTCTAACTCCACTCTTATCTTATCCTTCGACTGCTTATCATTCATTTCAATTGTCAACGACTTTCTACTTCTAAGTTCCATGGATTGAACTTGCTTATTTCCCTCTCGTTTTATATGTTCACTGTTTTTGGTAGTTTCTCTAATGTACGCCTTTTTAATTCTGATGTTAGTTGTCATACTTGTAATATTAGATTTCTCATTTTGGTTTATTGACTATTTATAGCAGCATCAATCTTGATGATATACTCCTTGAACATAGCTTCCAGCGAAGTTCCAAGAACTGGTTCTTGAGGGTTGAGCTTTTGGTGATTTTAGTTGTTTTTGTTAAAGTTTTAATGGTGTCCATATCCTTGGTTTTGGTTTTCAAATCTGAAGGAATTGTTTACTTTTGGTTGATGTTGAGGATTGTCAATTGAAATTTCTGGTTGTGACCAAGAAAATTCAGGATCATTCCAACATCCAGGTGTATAATTACTTGGATATGAATAGGAATTGAGAGGTTGTTGGAAGGTATTTTAAGCTTACATATACATTAAACTAGTTGGATAGTTGGGAGAACAATAAAAACTTTGAAACTCACCACAAGTTACATAGTTTTTTCCTCAGATGTTTGGCTGCAATTGCGTAGTTTTCAGTTGAAGATTTTCTTATAGCATTGGCATTGCACTCTTTTGTGTCTGAATTGATGTCAATGTATCAAAGTGAGATTCATCACCTTTCTTTACTATAGTTTTGTGGGGCTTAGACCACTGACAAATGTCTAATCAAATAGTTTCTAGAATGTTATAAGCTTCATTATAAATTTTCCTTAGCAACGAACCATTTACAAGAGGTGATTGTGACACACCTTTAGTAACTCATTAAATCATTCCGAGGCTTCACTAACTATCACATCATCCATTTGTCTAAGCAGCTTAGTTTTTACACATTTTCGCAAATATGTCAAACATTGAGAATGACCACCACCACAGTGTCGATGGAGAGTCGGATGCTGAGCCCGCTATAAAGAGAATTGCCTCAATGTTCATGTCGAGAAGTACTTGGAACTTGAAGATGGAATAACCAGGAAAGAACTAATGTTTGTTGATCTAAAATTAGCAGCTTTTGAGCAACAAGTGCAAGGGATTGCGGAGAATTTGAGTCATCTGATTAGGCTACTCCAAATACCTCGCCCGGCTTAGGCAGCCATTGTTGGAACCAGCGAGCATCGCAAGAGCCGTCGAGGCGATGACCCATCAAGAAAAAGGCTGCGGCGAAGAAGTCAGAGCCTTTTGTTCAAGAACCTACCAAAGGGAAAGCCCCAACCACGGAGGCTCCGAGAGAGGTCCCTTACCGAAAACAAAGACTGGTTGAACGACTTCGACTGGGTGGTAATGATCGAAGGAGGGGGTACTCAGTTGACTAGAGGATTGGTTCCCGAGTTGAAGGATCTTCTATTCCGCAGTCAGTAAGGATTTGCCAGTCGGTGAGTACCATATGAGGGTCATCCACCTAACATCCATCAAGAACCCCAAGTGCTCGGGTGACGGGATTAGACTTGAAGTGGATATAAGGGTTGTACTCAACCAACAACGAAGATAACCTTGGATAGCTTAGCTTTGCCTCCTTCAAGATAAGTTGGAGAACATTAAGAAGGCGCAGGACCAAGATGGACTAGCAGGTCAACCCACTTTTCATCGACGAAATCATGTAGGAGTTCGTCCCAATAAAGTTTAAGCTCCCGATGATCAAAGTGTATGACACAAATCTCGTAGAACGCTTAGATTCCTATCAGGCATGGATGGAACTCCATGAAGTTTGAGACACAATCAAGTGTCAAGCATTCTCATTCATAGTCACGAGATCGGCCAGGAGATGGTTCAGGCAACTCAAGCGTAAATATATTGCCTCATTCACAAAGTTAGCTGGAGCTTTCGTCACCCAATTCTTGAGTGGGAGACTTCAGAAAAAGCCAGTCACCCATCTACTAATCGTGAAACAAAAAACCTAGGAGATCCTTCAGGAGTACATACCACGCAGGAGTCGTAGCCGGGCTGAAAGATGAAAAGTGCCTATGGTCACTAGGGAAGAAAGCACTGCTCACATATGTCGAGCTACTAACTAGTGCGCAAAAGTACACGAGTGTAGGGGAGATGGTCAACTCCCTAATAGGCACTGAAGGAAAGTGCTCCATTCATGAGCGTGAGAAGACGACAAACTAGTGTGAGTCCTACTATAAAGAGTCCCGAAAGTAGAAGATAGAAGAAAGCTCGATAAAGGAAAAAAAATGATCGATCGAAAGGGGGTACCACCTAGCCGTTCAAGAAATACACCCCAACTATGGTTCCATTATAGCAGATCTTGATTGAAATTCAAGATAAGAATGAGCTGAAATGGCCGAGAAGAATCAAGGTCGAGTATAATAAGAGAAATAAGGGCAAGTACTGCCTATTTCATAAGGATCATGGCCACGGGACCTTGGACTGCTATGATCTGAAGGAGTATATAGAGTCCCTCATCCGAAGAGGACGATTGGACAAATATGTGAAAGAGGGTGGAAATTGTTCGAGTTTCCTAGCAAGAGAGGGGAGTCGAAAGATCAGCACCGCCTAAAAAGATCAGAACCATTGTTAGAGGGCCAGCTGGAGGGGAGTCCAACTGTAGTCGAAAAGAGAAAGTGAGATAACCCACAAGCGTGTTAAAGGGTGAAGAAGTCGAGCAATAGCACCGACGGACGAGCAACTTGGTTTCACTATCACTAAGGTTGCCGCACTATACCAGCCACACATTGATGCATTAGTGGTGACCCTGGCTGTCTCCAACATCCGTGTAAGGAGGATCCTTATTGACGGGGGTAGTTCAGCAGATGTACTATCGCTGAAAGCTTACAATACCATGAAGTTGGGAAGAAAAAGGCTCGAGCTGAATACGACACCCTTAGTCGAATTTGGGGGGAGCACTCTGACCCAGAAGGTTCAGTCGAGCTCCTACTAACCTTTGGCGAGGGGTACAACATTATTGTTCATTTTGTAAACTTCCTTGTGGTGAACGACAACTCCGCTTACAACGCGATAGTAGGAAGACCCTTTATACATGGGTTAAGGGAGGTTGCGTCAACCTACCATTTGCTAATAAAGTTCCCTATTCCCATAGGGGAAGGGCAACTACGAGGAGAATACTTGTCTTCGAGGGAGTGCTACCGCACAGCCTAACGGGGAGTTACCGGGTGGTAGAGGTAAAATCTATCGAAGAGGAACCTAGGCTAGATGAGAGTGTCCAAAAGGCAGCAACTGCCGAAGGTTAGCCCTCGGAGAAAGATGTGAGCCCTACCTCGAGACGAGTTGAGCGAGGCAGAGAAGAGCCTGCAAAAGAATTGGAAGTAGTGCCCTTGCTGAGCGACACGCAAACCATTAGTATTCCAACCGCCCTAAGTCCGGAGCAACGTGCAAATCTTGTAGAACTCTTACGAAGAAATGTTGGCATGTTTGCTTCGTCCGTCGATGACATGCCGAGGTAGATCAAGGTATTATGGTCCACTGCCTTAATGTCCTCCGGACCATAAGCTGGTACGACAGAAGTGTAGAGCGTTCAACCATGAACACTACAAGGTTATTGTCAAACAAAGTAGAAGAACTAATAAAAAGAAGGTTCATTCCGGAGATGCATTACCCTGAATGGCTGTCTAACGTTGTTTTAGTAAAAAAGCGAAATAGGAAATGAAAGATGTGCATCGACTTCACTGATCTCAACAAGGCATGTCCTAAAGACAACTTCTAATTGCATTGCATAGATCATTTAGTGCATGCGACGGCAGGGCACAAGCTGCTAACTTTCATGGACGCCTATTCCTGGTACAACCAAATTACGATGCACCCCGACGATCAAGAGAATACGTCATTCATCACCAGCAGAGGCTTGTATTGCTATAGTATAATGCCTTTCGTTCTTGAAGAAAGAAGAGATGCAACTCACATGGGAATGACACAGTAGAAAAACTGAATTGCCTAGTACTACAACTCCTACATAAAGGCCAAGCGCTTCCAAGTTGGTGACTTGGTGTTGAGAAAGGTGATGCCAAACATTAAAGAACTCAACAGCAGAGTCCTGTGGTCAAATTGAGAAGGACCATACCAGGTCACCAAAATGGGTCTTTTAGGCACCTACAACCTCGAGGACATAAACGAGAATAAGATCCTCCATCCTTGAAACTCTGAACACTTGAAAAAGTAATTTCAATAGAATGTAATTCAAGTTTTTAATAAATAAAAGCAATAAAGTGTTATTTTCTCTTTCTTTCAATGGCTATCTTAATTTAAGTATATTGATATTATCATAAACTTAAATTAGGGGTAAGCAGGATAAAGAAATTATCAAAAGGTATCATTTATTCAAAATTCAAATTTTTCGAGTTACAACCTAAATGAAAAGTAAAGTTAGAAAGTTAAAAGTTCCAGAAAAATAATGCAACAAAAAGATAATTGTCAAGGTCATCTGGAGCTGCGCCTACTTAAAGTTTTTCGGTTGAGCCCGGCTTGGGCAGAAGTTGTCCTAGCTAGAAGGGTCGGGTTCCTCTCAAACACACCTTAGAAAATGCAAGCATCGTAGCAAGCAGCTTGGGTTGGATCACTAGGATGTCCGAATTTGAAGGCTGGTAAGGAAAGTCGAGAAGTTTCTCCGTAGTGCTGGAACAAAGTTACTGGAAAAGGGGAAGGAGGTTGTCATACCTAACCCTTTCTTGAATTCTGTCTAGTACCCAACCAATGGTAGCCTCACCAATGTTATTCTCCAAAATCACGAAGGCAGAAGAGCCATTTACCAGTTTAGCCAATAGAAGCCAACTCTCTGCTAGGCGAGCAATTATGGACAAGTCCTCTTGGCGCGTACAAGCAGCAAGACTTTGGGCCGCTTTAGCAGAAGTTCAAAGGTTGACCAATGAAACCTCGACAACTCGTGGAGCCTCTCAGGCCTATGCCAGCTCCCACTTAAGCTTATCTGAGACGGAGGACCAGGTGGAACTGGTGTCACGCAAGTCCTTAGAAAGATGACGAGAAGCCAAGGAAAAGTGCATGAAGGCCTGCAAGTACAAAAGTAAGAAGTTATCTTAAATACTTAGATAAAAACGTGGCTAGCTTAAAAAAATGGAGTTATTATACCTCGTGCATAAAACAAATCCTTTCCTTTAAAACTTCGGAGGCCTCTCCTATGCGAAAGAGTGTTGAATAGGTTTTCATTTCACTCCATTAATTGGAAACCAAGGTCTTCTCCTCAAGTGGATTCTAAGTAGGACGGTACGGTTTTGATAGTAAGTAGGAGTCGAATCCAAGAGGAAGGTCGTATAAAGGCCTATGAGGCATAAAAGAGCTAGACCGAGTTGGAGAAATGGCATGATCGAATCCAAGATCAGGTCTGTCAAACTTCGAATCAAACCCGATGTCAAAGTTCTTCGGGACCTCGGGAAGGGAAGGTTTTCATCGTCACAAGATGGATGGGGACAACCCCTGAGGTAAGGTCCACCGTGTCGTTGGTGGGAGGCCTATTACGAAGGCGAGATATTTTGTAGGTTACGAGTCTCACAGTCCATGGGAGCTAGACAAAAGCAAAAGGTGTTAGCCGACATTCCTAATAATGAAAGCATGTGAACCTAAAATTATGAGTTATATACCTGGTGCGGATCTCTCCTGCGAGGCGGCTCAGTTCAAATTTGAGTCATTCAGCATTGCAAAGTCTTAAAGAAGGTTGTAAAGCGCCAATGAGTGAGTAGTTAAGTACTGCGTGATGCGAGTAACCTCCTCGAGTTATGCTACCAGAGGAGAAAGTTTACTCCTACGAGTGAGGTAACATCCCACCATAACATCAGGATGATGGCAGAAACGGATAGTGAAAGGAGGTCCCTTGCATTGAAAGGACCCTCGAAACCGATGTAAACCTAGAGGATGTGGACGCTTAAAAAGATATTCCAGACATCAGGAGAAAGCTGTGCAGGAGCCAACCCACCCATGATTAAGAACTTTTGAAGAGAAGGTATAAAGAGCAAACAGATCCCTCGGTCAAAAAATGGTGGTATAAGTGCCACCTCGCCCGAAGGGGGTTGGATGTACGTCTTCGTTGCTAGTGGAAGTCGATGGGTAATCTCCAAGGGGATAAGGTACTGGAACCTAAGTTCATCTAAGTCTTCTTGAGTCAGAATGGATGAGGCCAAATAAGATCGTGATCCTACTGCCAAAGCTTTAATTGAGTTCTCTTGAGAGAGAAAGATGTCCGAAAGGGGGGGGGGGTGTGTGACTCAGTCTCATAGTCAGATGACGGATCCATAAGAACAAACACTAAGAGTTATCTTTGAAAAATGAGGTTAGGAAAAAATAGCAAGTCTCTAGAAAAGAGAGCATGAGTAACCTCAAAATTCAAAGAAGGGCTAAAAGAAAAAAAAAAGGCAAGTCTTTGTAAAAAGAGCCTAAGTACGTAGCCTAAAAGTTTCAAAACGTGCTTAAATAAGCAAGTCTTTGTAAGAGGAGCCTAAGTAGCCTAATGGTTTTGAAAAAGTTTTCAAACGGGAAAGTGTTTGTAAAAAGTTCCTAAGTAGCCTAAAGTTTTTAAAAAGTGCTAAAACGGGCAAGTCTTTGAAAAAAAGAGCCTAAATAATCTCAAAATTCGGACATATATGCATGACGGGTGAAAAATCGAAAAAATACTTAAGAGGTAAAAGATGAAAAAATACACCTACTCACTAGCATAAAGTCGGAAAATGAGGGTATGTACCAAAAAGACGAGTGACAACGGATACTTTCCAAAAGTCGAAAACACAAAACGAGTCTCCTCCCTCACTTTGGAAAAATAAAAAATTCTAGCTAAGTGAGAGGCAATTTTCAGCCAAAGGGGTTAAAAAATAAAAGGGTGAAGTTTTAGAAGGGTGTCTTTTATGGAAAAGATAAATTATGGAAAAATCTCTAAGAATAAATATATTCCTTAAAAGAGACGTTGATTTTTTCTGTGAGTATAAAAATATTATATAGGAAAAGATATTCATAGAAATGAGAATATGGCATTTTTACTATGATTATTCTTGAAACAACAATTTTCCATAACCTTTAAAAAG
>JBBMEG010000270.1:0-45187 GCA_037832605.1 Cyclanthera cordifolia
AGGGTAAGGCTGCAAGGGCCGACCCCGAGGGGGTCCTGGCCTTCCTTGGCCAACCAGCTGCAAGGGCCGACCCCGAGAGGGTCCTGGCCTTCCTTGGCCAACCAGCTGCAAGGGCTGACCCCGAGGGGGTCCTGACCTTCCTTGGCCGACCCCCGGAGGAGTCGAACTTGTTTGGCCGACCCCCGGGGGTAGAAATGGACTTGGCCTACCCCCGGGGTTGGTGATGGCGAGGTCGACCCCTAAGGGGTCGGAAATGGACTCGGCCGACCCCTGGGGTTCGGCAATGGCAAGGTCGACCCCCGAGGGGTCGCCAAGGATGTAGGCTGACCCCCGGGGGGTCGGCAAGGGCGTGGGCAACCCCCGAGGGGTCGGCAAGGACGTTGGCCGACCCCCATGGGGTCGGCAAGGGCGTGGCCAACCCCCAAGGGTGTTGGCTGGCCGACCCCCTAGGGGTCGATGCCTCCATTTGGCCGACCCTGGGGGGTCGGTATTGGCTCCCTTGTCCTTCGTTCGTGTCCCAACCTCTTTCGATTCTTTCGGGATATTTTTAGGTTATAACATTACCTCCACTCTTCATTTCCGAGCTTGCCGGATTATGAAGAGTAGTTTAGGTTCTTTTCTCTTTTCTGATGTTTCGGATGCTACAATGTGTAACAGCCCGACTTTTTTCTGCCTTCATTTCGAGGTTAGTTTGTCTCTTTTAGGCTTATCGGGAATTCTGGAAGTCGTTTTAATTCTTGTTTTGAGTTAAAAACATTTATTTTAAGTCGTATTCGAGGGTTGTGAGGTCGGAAATTGGAAATTATAGGTAAATTAGTAATTTTAGGCTCATGGGCATTTTCGTAAATTCTGCCAACTTTTTTGTCCTTATATAAATGGACGAAAGGCGAAAATGATTAGGTCTTTGATTAAAAGTTTAGATTTCAGCACCGCCCACTGTCTTTTGCTCTCAAATTCTGTGTTTTCCAACTAGCCGCCGACAAGCCTGCAACAATCATTGGCTGCGAAAAACGTTGCCGACAGCGTCAGCACTTTTGTCAGCAGTTGTCGCTTCGGGAACAGCCGCCGCCAGATCGGCCAGTCGTGTGAAGGGAGAGACAGCCGCGTCCAATCAGAAGCTGCGACCATCCCTGCCACCGTCAGCGTCGCTGTCGCCCTATCCCACACGTTGCCGATAGCCGCCGCCGTGTCAGAGCTTCTCACCTTCGCATTGGCCAGCGAATCCGAGGCTGGGGTTTTGTCGCCCGAACCTGAGTGCATTCTGAGCCTGACCCGACCATTCAGCGCGCGCCATGCATCACTATTGCGCCAGTTTTGTCTCTGCACGTGTTGCTCACGCGCCGGTGAGTTCCAGCGCCACGCGCCGTGTGGGTCGCCGGAAAATTTTCGGATACTTGTTTCTGGGTAATTTCGACGCTCTGGACCCGTTTTTGATAGTTTAAAGGCCTAATTCTGACGTATTTAACCCGTTTCACCTAGTTTTTGTCGGAGAAACTTCCAGAAGTCGCAACTCAGACAATTAGGAGTGCCTCGGGTTGAAACAAGCGAGGTAAGGGGCTAATCCACGTTATGAACCATTTAACTGAGTAAAAGTATGCTTAATAAACTTGTATGATACTTGTTGGGTGTGATTGTGTATTATTTGATATTATTTGATATTATTTGTAGAAATGATAGTATCTCTTGTATGATACTCGAACATGTCTCGAATTCGCGTTGGCATAGCCCTAAATGGGTTACCCCGTCGTAATGAAAGAAAGGTAACCGGGTAGGCTTATCTCTAGTAGGGATGCCCCGGCGAGTGAGCTACGAGAGTGCGGGTTGGCTTAGCCTTCGGGTTGCCCCGTCATCGTCATAATCGAATCCCCTGAGTAATTACTTAAACTGTGTATTAAATTTTGCCTCTCTATGTAAGATTTGTTATGATAGTTATCCTTCGGTGAGTTATATTACTCACCCCCTTCCTATTTTTCTTTCTGTGGTAATCCACATGAACTCACGGGTTATACCAGGATGACTGATTTGGCACAGCGTAGACCATGGGCACGTCGAGTCTTATTTTTACGTCTTGCATTTCATTATTTATCATTTTTCTCATACTGCTAGATGAGGAACTGGCTTTTAGTGTTAAAACTACTTTGAATTACTATGTCTTTTCCTTTTACTGTTTGACTGATTATTTGAAAGGAGTACTCCGAAATCTTTTGAAATTACTGTTTTGTTGATGATTACACCTTTGAATAAAAGATAGACTATTATGCTCATAAATGTTTTCAAGAATTCTTTAATTAATGCATTTAGTAAGGATTTAGGGGGCCCTAAAGGGTCGGGTCTTTACACGATGTAATCTTTTTACGGAAGTATTTATTTGAAAATTTCTTAGGCCATATTCTCTTTCAAGAACATCTTTTCCTAAGTAATATTCAAACAAATAAAGTTTTGAGGTTATGGAAAATATTCATTGTAAATAATTATATTAAAATGGCCATATTCTTATTTCTAAGAATATCTTTTCCAAGGTAATATTATTATTTAATGAAAAATCACTTCTCTTTTTTAGGAAAATATTTATCCTTTTGAGATTTTCCATAACCTAACCTTTCCATAAAAGTTCCCTGCCAAAACTACACCCTACTTTGGCCTAAAATTGCCTCTCGCTGGGCTAGGATTTTCGATTTTCTCAAAGTGTGTGGGAAGACTTGTTTTTCGTTTTGGATTTTTGGAAAGCATCTGTCACACCTTACTTTTTCGGTACGTACTTTCCTTTTTCTGACTTCACGCTAACGGTTAGACATATTTTTCAAAAATTTCACCCTTACTTAGGCACTTTTTTGATTATTGCCCGTTACGCATGCATGTCCGAATTTTTTGATTACTTAGGCTCTTTTTTCAACAACTCGCTGTTTTAGAGTACTTTTTCCAAATTCGTAGGCTACTTAGACAGTTTTTTATAAAGTCTCGCCCTTTTAACTTAATTTGGAGATTTTTAGGTTACTTAGGCACTTTAAAAAGTCTCGCCTTTTTCACCACTTTTGAAACCTTTAGGTTACTTAGGCACTTTTATAAAAAGTCTCGCCTTTTTTCACCGCTTTTTGAATTTGTAGGGTACTTAGGCTCTCTTAGAGACTTGCCCTTTCCCTAACTTAGTAAATTCGCAGATTACTTCTTACTCTAGCTGTCATGGACCATTCGTCTGACTATGAGACCGAATCCCTTCACCCTCGAGCTTCCTCCTCACTTAAGAGGACTCGGCGAAGCGCCTTGGTGGTAGGGTCGGCCTCTCAAATGGCAGTGTCCATTCTAACTCAGGAGGATTTGGACCGCCTTGGACCCAATTTCTCATCCGGGCCGAAATCACCTTTCGGCTTCCTCTAGCTTCGGAGACATACACCCATCCTCCTCCGGGTGAGGTGACCCTCTACACCACCATGTTTGACCGAGGCGTTCGACTTCCTCTCATACCTCATCTTCAAGAGTTCTTACGTATGACAGGTGGCTCCAGCGCAACTGGCTCCCAATGCCTGGAATGTCTTCTTCGGTGTTCACAGCCTTTGGGTGCACACCGGCTTCGAAGGTTCCTTTAGTGCCAGAGACCTTCTTTCACTCTACAGCTTCTGCCAGCATCCCGACGTCACTGTGGGCTACTACCTGACCCTCACAAGCAAGCTTTCTCCTTTGGTGGGGTGCCCCAACTTTCAGAAGGGGTGGAAGGAGCGTTGGTTCTTTGATGGAGGACCTTGGGCGGCTCCAGGCGCCGATGCCTCGCGTGCAACTCCTACTGTCTTCGGGACATATGGTACGCTTACTTTCGCCTTGGCTTTATCTATCTTTTGGAACCGTACTAACTTTTTGTTTATAGTGCATAGGAAATTTAATCCCCGCTCCCGGGTAATGAAGTTTTACTAGGCTGTTATGTCTTACCCCGAGGAGGTTACTCGCAGTGCGCAGTACCTGACCACGAACTCCCTGGCGTTGTACAACCTCCTTCCAGCTTCAGTCATGCCAGCCGATTCTAACCCAGAGTCAGCTGTCCTGCATGAGGGATCTGCTCCAGGTATGCCACTTACTTTTTCCTCTAACTTTTCATGCTTCGAATACTGAAGTACGAGTTGACACCCTTTTCCCATGTTTAGTGACCATGGAATACGAGCCTTCATTAAGGCGTGCCTTCGATGCAGTGATGCGTCAAACGTCTCGCTCCCTTGCTAAGCCTCCCACCGATGATACGGTGGACCTTACTTCGGCGGGCTACTCTCTTTTGCCTGGTGATGACGAAGACCTTCCTTTGGATGCATTCCTGCACTTTGCTTCAGCTTCTCGTCATCTCTTGGAGGACTTGCGTTACACCCGCTCTTCCTTGTCTAACAATATTGACAAGCTCAAGTGGGAATTGGCACAGGCTCGGGAAGCTCAGCGAGTCGACGAGGCTACCTTAGCCGTCTCACGTATCTCTGCTGAAACAACCCAGAATTTAGCTGCCCGCGCACGTCAAGATGACTTGCTACGATCGCCCGCCTGCGACGAGAGTTGGCTTTTGCTGTAGGGAAGCTCAAGAATGCTACCTACTCAGCTAACCTTGTAAAAGGTTCTCCGGCCTTTGTGATTCTAGAAAACAACACCGGCGAGGCTGCCATTGGCTGGGCACTGGACCGAATCCAAGAGGAGGTTAGCTATGGCAACCTTCTTCCTCTCTTTTGGTCACTTTGTTCCAGCACCGTGGAAAGAGTCGCCGATCCTTCCTTGCCAGCCTTCGAGTCCGGACTTCCGAGTGACCCAGCCCAGGCTACTTGTTATGATTCCTGCATCTTTCAGGGCGTGTCCGAGAGCAGCCAGGCTCTTCCAGCTATGACAGCACCTGTCCAAGCTGGGCCTGTTCGAGCGTCTTCTAGCAGGCGCAGCTCCAGAGGGCCTTGATGACTTTTACTTTGCAGTCTTTTTACCTTGTAGTGCTTTTTCCCTTGTAGCACTTTTTACCTTGTAGCATTTTTTGCATTGTAACACTTTATAGTGCAGTCTTTACTTTTTCGCCTAAGTTGTAACTCATGAACTTTTTCTTTCCTTGAAATGAAATGATGAACTTTTTCCTTGCTTCTTTCTTCTCTATCTCATATACCCCCAATTTAAGTTTATGAAAGTAAGATCAATATACTTAAATTAAGATGGACAGAATAAGAAAAATAGCAATTTTTATTCATCAACAACTTGAATTACAATCTATTGAAAGTACTTTTTTCAAGTGTTAAATCGCTCCAAACATGGAGGACTTTACTGTTGTAGGCGAAATTAGTGTTACCTCGTCGACTTTGTGCAGCGTCTTGACGAGGACGCTAGACTCGTCTAGGATCTTTTATCGGCACAGTCTTGTTCGCCTTAACTTCACAAGCAGTCTCTGACTTGCCAAAGTGGTGGCTTTGGCACTTTGGGACCCGAGTACTTACTTGTCATATACTCTCACAGGTGGTGTTCTTTGGACAGCCTGACCTGACATAGGTCCCCTTTCAACAGCCTCTATTTTTAGGGACTTTTTACCACGCCCCGTAGGGCCGTGTGGTAGCATTCCCTCGAGGACAGCTGTTCGCCTCTAACTTGGCCCACCCCCATAGGAGTAGGAAACTTTATCACCTGGTGGTAGGTTGACGCCACCGCCTTCAATCCAATGAATTGTAGGTCTCCCCAATATTGCGTTGTAAGCAGAATTGTCGTTCACCACCAAGAAATTGACGAAGTGTAAGACTATGTTGTCCCCTTCGCCAAAGGTCACTAGGAGCTCAACCGATCCTTCAAGGATCAAAGTGCTCCCACCAAATCCGACTAGGGGCGTCAAATTCGGCTTGAGCCTTTCCCTTCCCAGTTTCATAGCGTCGTAAGCTTTTAGTGACAGTACATCCACCGAGTTGCCTCTATCAATGAGGATCCTTCCGACATGGATGTTGGATATGGTCAGGGACACCACTAAGGCATCGTTGTGCGGCTGGTGCACTGCTGCAACCTCCGTAGCAGTGAAGCTCAATTGCTCGTCCACCGCTTCCATTATCCGCACTTCTTCATCCCTTAGGGTGCCTCTGGCCTGCCTCACTTTTTCCTTCTGACTTCGGTAGGGACCCTCCACCGGTCGGCCCTCCGATGATGGTTCTGATCTCCAGTGGCGGTGGTGATTTTTCGCCTCTCCTTTTCTTGCTAGAGGATTCAGACACTTTTTCACCTTCTCCCACGTACTTGTCCGACCGTCCTCTTCAGATGAGGGACTCTATGGACTCCTTCAGGTCGTAGCAGTCCAAGGTAGCGTGGCCATGGTCCCAGTGGAATATGCAGTATTTGCCTCTAATCCTTTTGTTACACCCTACCTTAATCCAGCTCAGCCACTTCAGCTCCTCCTTATCTTGAATTCCCATCAATATATGATCTACGAGAATGGCTGTGAGAGTGTATCTCTCAAACCGAGTTGGGGGTACCCCTCACCGTTCGACCTTTTCTTTTTTCACCAAGTGCTCTTTCGCCCTTCGCTTTCGCGACTCCTTGTGATCAGTCTCGCGATGGCTGTCATGCTTCTCGCGCTCTGAAAGGGAGCGTCGTCCTTTCGTGTTTCCTCTAGAGTTGACCAGCTCCTCTGCACTCATGTACTTTTGTGCCCTGGTGAGCAACTCGACATAAGTGAGTGGTGCCTTTTTCCTCAACGACCATAGGAATTTTTCATCCCTGAGTCCAGCAACGACGCCGCGAGAGCCGTACTGTCGGAATACCCTTCAACGTTCAACGCCTCGCTGTTGAAGCGGGCAATGTACTCTCGTAGGGTCTCCTGGCTTCTTTGCCTCACGATCAGCAAATGTGTGACCGGATTTTTATGATCCCGCCCTCCTAGGAACTTGGTGACAAACGCCCTGGCCAGCTCCTTAAAGGAGGCAATGGACTTACGCTTTAGTTGCCTGAACCATCTTCGAGCTGGTCCAGCGAGCATGAATGAGAACGTTCAACACTTGATCGCGTCCTGGACTCCATGTAGCTCCATCCGTACCCAGTAGGAGTCCAAGTGCTCGACAGGATCTGTAGACCCATCGTACTCCTTGATTGCAGGGAGTTTGAATTTGCATGGGACGGACTCCTCCATGATCTTGTCAGTGAAGGGAGAATCGACCTGGTCGACCAGGCTGTCCAGGTCCAGTCCGTCTTGGTCTTGTGCCTTCCTCATGCTCCCCAACTGGTCTTGGAGGAGAAGAAATTGGGCCAGCCAAGGTTGTGACTCGGCTCCGTCACACCCCCGGCGTTGGTTGATCACATCCTTGAGATCCGTTCCCAAGTCTGATCCCGTCGTACGGGCACTTGGAACTTGTACGGGATGCGGGGTGGATGACCCTCGAGTGGTGCTCTTTGGTTGGCTACTCCAGACGGACTGCCTCCAAGAGGACTCCGCCACTTTTGATCTGATCTTCTAGTGGACTAAATATTCCTTCCTCCAGTCATTACCACCAAGTCAAAGTTGTTCGACCGATATTTGGTGCCGGGAATGCACCATTTTCAGCGCCTCCATGGCCGGGGCTTTCCCTTTGGCAGGGTCCCGGACCATCGGAGCTGTTTTTTCCGCCAGAGCCTTTTTCTTGGCAGGCTATCGCTGCACCTCCTCCTGCGGTGCCTGTTGGTTCCCAGCATTAGCTACCTGAGTAGGACGTGGTTGCCGGAGAAATTCCACCAGGCGACTCAAACTCTCTGCCATTCCTTGCCCTCGTTCTTCCAAAGCAGTAAACTTTGGATCTTCATGCTCCGATTCTGGCACAGCTACCGCATCCTCAGGATTCCGGTGGTTCTCGACATGAACAACATTCTGTTCTCTGGAGGAAATTCGCATCGGAGGATGCTCGACGTCCCATTCGTCATCGACACCGTGGTGGTGCCATTTTCAACATTCGACATTTTTGCAGGAAAATTGATAGGAATTTTAGCATTTTTTAGGTAGAACACTCTCGTCCACAAAGACAGCGCCAACTCTTGATGCCGAAAAATGGTCAACGGATATCCACAGTTAATTTGTTTAGCTAAGGACGAAAGGACCTGCAAAAAAGCAAATTTTAGGGCACAGCGGTGTGGTGTCAGCCACAGGGTCTCCGATGCCCAAGTCAGAAATGGATTTAGGGAGAGTAAAATTGAACTTACGAATAGCTTAAGGGTACTTAGCATAGGAATCGTCCCCTCAAAGGGAGAAATGAATTGACTTTTAAAGCAGTCGGCCTTGTAACTGTTACAGCTCACTTATGGCTATATAACGGTCGAACATTAGAAACTTCCGCCATTAAGTTGGGTATGAATACCGGCGTAACTCCTGGCTGTTACCCTTTAGAGGTGTAACGGTTTTGATTCTGGACTCGGTCGACTCTAAAAAGAGTCCTGACCTCCACGGTCGACCCAATGGGACCGACCTACTCATTGTAACGGACGACGGCACGGGGTGCAATGCCTCCAAATGTTACTTGGACTCGGTCGACTCCTTGGAGAGTCCTTACCTCCACGGCCCATCCACTCGGATAGACCTACTCGTTACCGGACCCGAGAAGGGTAAGGCTGCAAGGGCCGACCCCGAGGGGGTCCTGGCCTTCCTTGGCCGACCCCCGGAGGTGTCAGACTTGTTTGGCCGCCCCCGGGGGGTCGAAAATAGACTTGGTCTACTCCCGGGGGGTTGTAGCCTTCATTTAGCCAACCTTGGAGGGGGTCGGTGATTGCGAGGCCGACCCTCAAGGGGTCGAAAATGGACTTGGCCGACCCCCGGGGGGTTATGGCCTCCATTTGGCCGACCCCCGAGGGGTCGGCAAAGGTGTGGCCCGACCCCCGTGGGGTCGGCGCTGGCGTGGTCGACCCTTGGGGGGTCGACAATGGCGTGGCTGATCCCGGAGGGGTCTGCAATGGCGTTGATGACCCCCGGGGGGTTGGCAAGGGTGTTGGCCGACCCCCTGGAGGTCGATGCCTCCATTTGGCCGAACCGGGGGGTCGGCATTGGCTCCCTTATCCTTCGTTCGTGTCCCTTATCCAAGTCTACTTCGACCCCCCGTGGTTCGGCCACGCCTCTACCGAAACCTCAAGGTCAGCCACGCTGATTGCCGCCCTCGGGGCTCCGCCACACCATTGCTAGTCCCCTAGGGTCGGCCAAGCAAGTCCGACTCCCCTGGGGGTCGGCCAAGGAAGGCCTCGACCCTCGAAGGTTAGCCCTTGCAGCCTCACCCATCTCGGGTCCGTTAAAAGAAGGCAAACAACCCTTAGAGGAAATTCATGGAGATCATGACTCTCCGAAGAGTCGATCGAGTCCAAGTAACGACTGGGTCCGCTGGTAACGGCTAGGAGTTACGCTGAGTAAGCCAGCCCGAGTGAGTTAGTCGTGGAGGTCAAGACTCTCCAAGGAGTCGACCGAGTCCAAGTAACGATGGAGAGTAGCTCAACCCGAGCTGGTTGGTCCTGGAGATTAGGACTCTCCCCCAGGAGTTGACCGAGTCCAAGTAACGCAGGGAGACGTTGCACCCCGTGGCGTCCTTGGTTACAACGAGCAGGTCAACCTGAGTGGGTTGGTCGTGGAGGTGAAGACCCGTAAGGGTTGCCCGAGTCCAAAGCTGACCTCTAAGGAGGATTGTCAAGTAGGCTAACCCGAGTGGGTTGGTCGTGAAGGTTAGGACATTCCTGTGGGTAAGTCGACCAAGTCCAAAGTAGCACTAATGGATGCTGCACACTCGTGGCGTTCTAGCGTTACAACGAGAAGGATGCACCCCTAAGGGGTCGGTCATGGAGGTGAAGACCTACCAAGGTTGACCAAGTCCAAATAACTCTAGAGTCAAGGTTGTTACACCTCCTAAGGGTAACGGTCAGGAGTTACGCCGGTATTCATACTTGACTTAATGACTAACGTTTCTAACGACCGACCATTAAGTCGCCCATTAGTGAGTTGCAACGGTTACGAAACCGACTACTATAAACGTCAATTAATTCTCCATTCCAAGGGGACAGATCCTAAGCTAATCGAGCTAAGTATTCTTATGCCATTCTTAGTTCTAAATTATGCTCCTAAAATCTCTTACTGACTTAGGCATCGGAGTCCCTGTGACTCACACCACACCGATGTGTCCTAATTTTCGCTCTTTTACATGCCTTTTCGTCATCAGTTAAACAAATATTATTGTGGATATCCGTTGACCATTTTTCGGCATCAACAGTTGGCGCCGTCTATGGGGACGAGAGAGTGTTCTACCTAACACGCTAAAATCTAAACACATTTTCCTACAAAAATGTCGAACATTGAGAACGGCCACCACCATGGTGTCGATGAAGAATCGGACATCGAGAACGCTCTGAGGAGGATTGCCTCCAGAGGACATGACGTTGTTCGTGTCGAAAATCACCTAGATCCTAAAGGTGCGGTAACCAGGCAAGAACTAGAGCATGCGGACCCAAAGTTGACGGCTTTGGAGGAACAAGTGCAAGGAATGGCAGAGAGTGAGTTGCCTGGTGGAGTTGCTTCGGTAACCTCCTCTAGCTCAGACAGCTTCGGCAACCAGCAGGAGTCGTAGGAGGCGATATGCCAACAGCCAACCAAGAAAAAGGCTGCGGCAGAGAAGTCAGCTTCGTTGGTTCCGGACCGTACCAAAGGAAAAGCCTCAGCCACGGAGGCACCAAAAAAGGCTCATTCCTGACATCAAAGACCGGTCAAACGACTTCGACTGAGCGGTAATGATCGGAGGAATGAGCATTCGGTTCATTAGAGGATCGGATCCAGAACAGCAGAGTCTTCCCGAATGTAGTTAATCAGAAGTAGCCAGCCAAGAAGTACCACCCGAAGGTCATCCACCCCACATCCCAAAAACTTCAAGTGCCCAAACGGCGGGATCAGACTTGGAAGCGGATCTCAAGAATGTGCTCAACCATCATCGAAGAGAGGCGGCACACGACGGAACTGAGGATCAACCTTGGCTGGCAAAGGTTCGTCTCCTCCAAGATCAGTTTAGGAGCATGAAGAATGCGCAGGACCAACACAGACTAAACCTGGATAGCTTGGTCGACCAGGTCGACCCTCCCTTCACCGATGAAATCATGGGGGAGTCCGTCCCGGTAAAGTTTAAGCTCCCTGCAATTAAGGAATATGATGGATCTACGAATCTTGTAGAGCACCTGGATTCCTATCAGGCATGGATGGAACTTCATGAATTCCGAGATGAGATCAAGTGCATATCGTTTTTGTTCACGCTCACGGGACCGGCTCGAAGATGGTTCAGGCAGCTCAGGCGTAAGTCCATTGCCTCATTCAGAGAGCTAGCCAGAGCCTTCGTCACTCAATTCCTGGGAAGGTGAGATCAGAAAAAACCAATCATCCATCTACTGACCGTGAGACAGAGGAGTCTTGAGACCCTTCGAGAGTACATTTCCCGGTTCAACAACAAGGGACTGCAAGTTGAAGGGTACTCCGACAGCACGGCTCTCGCAGCGATCGTGGTCGGACTCAGGGATGAAATGTTCTTTGTGGTCGCTGGGGAAAAAGGCTCCACTCACTTATCTCGAGCTCCTAACTAGAGCACAAAAGTACATGAGTGCAGAAAAGCTGGTCAACTCCCGATGAGGCACCAAAAGAAGGCAGTCCATTCTAGAGCGCGTGAAGTCAGACATTCGTCTCGAGGTTTACTACAAGGAATCACGAAAACGAATGGCGGATGAGCGCCAAGTGAAAAAAGAGAAGACCGAACGACGGGGGTACCACCTAGCCAGTTCGAGAAGTACACTCCAACGGCGGTTCCCATACAGCATATCTTGATGGAGATTCAAGATAAGGAGGAGCTGAAATGGCCAAGCCGGATTAAGGCAGGGCCCAACAAAAGAAATAGAGGCAAGTACTCTCATTTTCAAATGGACCATGGCCATGCTACCTCGGTCTGCTACGACCTGAAGGAGTCTATAGAGTCCCTCATCTGAATAGGACGACTAGACATGTACGTGGAAGAGGATGAAAAAATGTCTGAGTCCCCTAGTAAGAAAATGGGAGGCGAGAAGTCACCACCGCCGCTAGAGATCAGAACAATCATCGGAGGACCTGTTGGAGGGGAGTCCAACTGGAGTCGGAAGGAAAATGTGAGACGAGCCAGAGGCCCGCTAAGGACGAGGAAGTGCTGATAATGACAGCAATGGACAAGCAGCTTAGCTTCACTACCGTTGAAGCTGCAGCATTACACCAGCCGCACAACGACGCCTTAGTGATGTCTCTGGCCGTCTCCAACATCCGTATCAGAAGGATCCTCATCAATGGAGGCAGTTCGGCAGATGTGCTATCACTAAATGCGTACGATGTCATGAAGCTGGGAAGGGAAAGGCTCAAGCCGAACTCGACGCCCCTAGTCGGATTTTGCGGGAGCACTTTGATCATTGAAGGATCAGTCGAGCTTTCAGTAACCTTTGGCGAAGGGGAGAACATAGTCCTACACTTCATCAATTTCATGGTGGTGAATGACATTCCGCTTATAATGCAATACTAGGAAGACCTACTATCCACGGGCTAACGGCGGTCGCGTCAACTTACCATCAAGTGATAAAGTTCCCAACTTCTATAGGGGTGGGGAAAATCAAAGGCGAACAGTTATCCTCGAGGGAATGCTACCACACAGCTCTATGGGGAGTGGTAGGAGTCACTGAAGTAAAAGACTGTTGAAAGAGGGTCGGTTACATGTGAGGGTGTCCAAGGAACAGCAGTTGTAAGGGTGCAAATCCAGCAAGTACCCAGGTCCCAAAGTGCCAAGGCCGATGCTTTGGCAAAAGTCAAATGGCACCTACCAAACCAAGGTGGACAAGACCGTGCTGGTAAAATCCTAGACAAGTCTAGCATCCCTGCAAAGCCATTGCACGTAATTAGCAGGGTAACACCAATTTCACCTACAACAATAAGATCTTCCATCTTTGGAGTACTCAAACACTTGAAAAATACTTTCACTAGATTGTAATTCAAGTCGTTAATGAATAAAAGTGTTGTTTTCTCATTCTTTCCATCTTAACTTAAGTATATTCCATTTTCATAAACTTAAAGTTTGGGTATGCAAGATAGAGAAATAAAGAAAAAAGATTGTCATTCAGTCAAAGTCAAAAATTACTGGGTTACAACCTAGAAGAAAAAGTTAAAGACTGCAAAGTAAAATGGAAAGCAACGTAAAAGTCATCAAGGCCCCCTGGAGCTACGCCTATTTGAAGTTGGTTGGTTGAGTCCGGCTTAGGCAGAAGCTGGCCTAGCTGGAAGAGCGTGACTTTTTTCAAGCACGCATTAGAAGATGCGAGAGTCGTAGCAAGCGGCTTGGGCTGGATCACTTAGAAGTTCGGACTAGAAGGCTGGCAAGGAAGGGTCAGAAACTTTTTCCATAGTGCTTGAACAAAGAGACCTAAAAAGAGGAAGGAGGTTGCCATAGCTAACTCCCTCCTAAATTCGGTCCAATGCTCAGCCGATGGCAGCCTCACCGGCGTTTTTCTCCAAAATTACAAAGGCAGGACAGCCCTTCACAAGGTTAGCCAGGTAGGCAGCGTTCTTCAGCTTCCCTTCAGCAGAAACCAACTCTCGTCGAAGGCGAGCAATAGTGGACAAGTCCTCTTTGGCGGAAGTCCGAGAGTCGACTAAGTCAGCCTCGGCGACTCGCTGAGCTTCTCGAGCCTGTGCCAGCTCTCATTTAAGCTTGTCAGTACTAGTAGACAAAGAGAAGCGGGTGTGATGCAATTCTTCAGAAAGGTAACGAGAAGCTGAGGTGAAATGCATGAACGCCTGCAAAAAACCAAGGTAACAAGTTAGCATGCGTACTCAAGTCAACGTATAGCTGTAAAAAGTGAGGTCGTCATACCTTGTGCATTAGACGGGTCCCTTCTTTCAAAACCTGGGAGGCACCCTAGAGGAAAGGGAGCCAAAGAAGACTTTACTTCACTCCACAAGTTGAAGGCCAAAGTCTTTTCCTCTTGCGGGTCCAAAGTAGGATGGTATAGTTCTGACAAAAGGAGTCGAATCCAGGGGGGAGGCTGTGTAAAGGCATCTGTGGCCTGCACGAATCGGTCCGAGCCAGAGAAAGGACATGGTCAAATTCGAGGCTGGGTCCATCAAACTCCTTCTCCTACCCAACATCCAAGTCTTCTAGGACTTCAGGAAAAGGAAGATCTCCATCGTCGCCAGGTGGAAGGGAGCAGCCCTCCGAATTAAGGTCCACCGTGTCGTCGGTAAGAGGCCTAGCAAGAAGGCGAGACTTCTGGCGCGTCACTACATCAAAGGCGCGCCTTAGGGAAGTCTTAGAGAGGAGATAGCCCGAGGGTGGAGGGATTCGGTCTCATAGTCTGATGAAAGGTCCATGACAGCTAAAGTAACGAGTAATCTGCAAATAACGAAGTTAGGAAAATGGCAAGTCTCTAACAAAGAGAGCATAAGTACCCTAGGAATCCAGAAAGTGGCTGAACGGGCGAGATTTTTATAAAAAGTGCATAAGTAGCCTAAAGATTTCAAAAAAGGATTGAACGGGCAAGACTTTTATAAAAAGTGCCTAAGTAGCCTACAAATTCGGAAAAGTATTCTAACAGGCAAGTCTTTGAAAAAAGAGCCTAAAAATCCAAAAAATTCGGACATACATGCATAAAAGGCCAAAAAATCGAAAAAGTGTCTAAGTAAAGGTGAAATTTTCGAAAATATGCCTAACCGCTAGCATGGAGTCAGAAAAAAAGGGTACGTACCGAAAAAATTGAGGCACGGCAGACACTTTCCAAAAATCTAAAACATCAAGCAAGTCTCCTCCCACACTTTAAAAAAATCGAAAAATTCTAGCCCTATAGGCAATTTTCGGCCAAAATAGGGTAAAAAAATGAGGGTGTAGTTTTGGAAGGGTGTTTTTATGGAAAAGTTAAGTTATGGAAAATCTCTAAGGATAAATATTTTCCTAAAAAGAGAAGGTAATTTTTTCATGTAATTTTTCCTACTGACTTAGACATCGGAGACCATGCTGCTCACACCACACCGGTGTGTCCTAATTTTTGTTTTTTTTGCAGGCCTTTTCGTGATCAGTTAAACAAATATGATTGTCGATTTCTGTTGACCATTTTTTGGAATCAACAAATTACATTATTTACATTGCAACTAAACCGCTACAAAATCACAAGAATGAACGATTTTGTTACCTTGATAGCAAGATATTCAAGTATGTGAAATTAAGACCAAACAACACATTAAAGAGGAGAAATTTGGATGTTAATCTATCACCTTACACACCTTGACTACAATAGAGTTGAATGCCATAAATTCACCGGTCAGCCATATGGCAACGAATTCATTCTACTGTTACCAAACTTTAGAATTAAAACTAAAACGAGCTATATCGTCTACAATTATTCTACAAAAAACTGTCATCCAAACGAATCATTAACTAGCAACCCCTCTACAAATAATTAGATCCAAACGAATTACTACTAAAATTCAAATTTTTAATCACTCAAAATAACTCTTCAATTATAATTACTCTACGATTCAACCTCCAAACACCTAAAAAAAAAAAAAATCATTTATTCAAAACAAACTTTAGACAGCTGGACATAAGGTTATCCACGAGTACAAAGTGAAAGTCATCCTAATCTTTGCAAGCATCGTAACTAAGAAACTTTAGTCAAACCTCTAGGCAGTCAATGCCCGAGATGAAGCCTCAAACTAAAATAATTATAATTATTTTATAGATTCCGGTAAGTTTTCTAAATAAAAAATAGTCAACATGTATAATTTTAATTTTGTAAACAAAAAAATAGAGTAAAAAGTAAGAAACGAAAACAAAATAGTTAAGAAAAAAGCAAAAATGATTATCACAGAACCCTAAATAGGAAACTCCATCCGATTTAAGTTTATGGTTTTCATTTAATTCAAATTGATATGGCTTCTGGTAAGCCCTGTTTACTTAGCAAGCATGTGTTTGTTTGAATCTTTTCGACAACCGAAACAAATTCAAATTATACACTTCAATTTCAATTATCTGATGAAATAATGAAACTTGCCCGCTGCTATAAGTCGGGCTCGCGCCTCAAACGCACTCCCACGGCAGAGGGATGATGGTTCGCCGGCGATGAGAGAGAAATGAAGGTCGAGAGAGAGCCGCGAAGACGCGAGGGAGAAAACGAGAGAGGGAGAGTGGATAGGGAGAAACGAAGGCCGAGGCAGAGACTGCAAGAAAGAGGGAGGGTGGATCCTAAGGGTTTTTCTTTTTTTTGAAGAATTGGATCGTGGGGTTGAGAGAGAGGGGAAGAATAAAGTTTTTTGTTTTTTTTTCAGCTCTCTGCATCTAATTTTCCTAACTTTTAGCTTCTATTAATATGGAAAATAAATACAGATGCCATCATTTTTTTTTAATTACCAAATATGGTTAATGTATTATTGAATTTTGTCTCATTCGTATAATAAAATATTTATAATTTAATATTTATAATTTAATATTAAAATGTATTAATGTATATTGATGAAATATTTTAAAATTTTTTACTTTTATGATTTTTTCTTTTTGTGATAATAGTTCATCAGATGCCATTTTCAAAAAAAATAATTTAATTCTAAATAAAAATCTAGAATCAAAAAAATAAATCTACTAAGATCTAAATTAAACCACAATTTTTCTCACATTTCTTTTAAACCAAAACTTTTACAAGATAAATTTTAAATTAAGTTGGCTATGAGATAAGAGAAATTCAATTTGTTGTTTAAAAAATATCATAACGGTGTCATAATAACAAGCACCACCAAACTTTTTATAATAACTCATTATAATAACAATACATTTCAAATATTTATGATCAATTTATCTTATATAGTAACTTAATCAAATACCCAAACACACATTTTTAACCTTTTTTTGTAAGATTTTTTTTTTATTAGAATTGATGATTCTAATTAAGTGTCATAAAACACGTATTTTCATTTATGATACTTTTTTGTCAAGGTAACTACTAGATGATTCTAATAAAGGGTCATAAAACACATGTTTTAATTTATGACACTTTAATTGTCCTGCCTCTTGAATTTTGTTTGACAGAAGCGTCATCGCATTTTTCTCGTAGTGAATAATGACAAAATAATATGAAAGCGTGATGAAACGGGGTTGAACGGACATGCGACCATGTGCAACACGCACTCGACAAGTGTGGCCGTCACAAATAGCTCAGCTGCTATAGTGATGCATCCACTTGATCAGTGGCTTGAGTCTCTGTAGTATCCTCTATATAGGGTTTGTTATCCTTGTCCTTCAACTTGTACTAAAAAAACACAAGTCCTTAAACTATATTTATTTTGATAAATTTGAGAAAGGTTTATACAAACTCTATATTAGATGTTAATCTCACAATTGAACTAAATTACTATAAATTAGATGTTGAATTTATTACACCTCACGAATCGCGTAGATTTCACGAGCGGTCGAACATTAATATACCGCAAATACGATGCTTTGGTTGCACCACACGAATTGCGCGGACTTTACGAATTCATCAAACTGTCCATGATCACCTTGCTAACTATAATTTACTAAGAAGATGCCAAACATGCATCAGACGTACGAATTTTACGAATCGTCAAATAACCTTTATTGACAGGCAGACATCATTCGGATCTATAATAATCGAATTTAAAGAAGTAAAACTATTTTGAAGAAGATTAAATCTAGAAACCTAACTTTTTTTTCGAAAATCCTAACTAAGGGTGGCTATATATAATACTAAATTTTTGGAAGACGTTCCTACCCTAATAAATTTGAAAAAAATATAAAATCTCGTGGTTTTCATTAATTTTCCATAAATATATATAGTATATTCAAAAATATCTACTAAAATATCTAACTAATATCCTAAATATATATCTGCAAATATTCAAATAAATATCAAATGGAACCAATTTATATAATCTATACTTTTTGTTTTGTTTGGTGTATTCACGATCAAAGATGCAGATATTGACAAATTTAATTTTTGAGGCTACAAAAAAGGACAAATGTGATAGATCAACCAAGTGGGAAATGATTAACTAATCAATCATTTATCATATCGATGGATGTGATAGTCGTAAAAACTACATCTTTTGTATTCTTCGTTAAAACAACAAAAAGAAATCTATAGATATATCTTAGAGAATGAATCTTATAAATTGTACGTATTCTTAACTTTAATTTTTGCTGTAAAAAGAAGCAAATATTTTGTGACATCTAGTATTATCTAATTATTAAATGTTATGAATTTGAATTCACCTCTTCTCAATTATTTTGAATTAGAAAAAGCTTCAACTCTCCTTTCAATCTCCAAATCTTTATTGATTCTAAGACTTATTAGATAAACATATGATTTCATTTCAAAACCTAGTTGATAAAATATTTGAAGTATAAGATTTAGATCAAGATTTGAAATTGGGAATGGGTTTTTTCCACCCCGATATTCAATTGCATGCTTCGTAATCCGACCACATTATATCTTCTAGCCTTTAACTCCAACATGCTTTGTCCCCACCAACATGCTTTCTGGGAAATTTTTGAAGAAAACACTGATAACGGTTGGATTGAGATATATATATATATATATATATATATATATGATTTTTAGGATATTTTGAGATATATTTTTAATTTGACTTGAACTAAAAGTATGGGTAAGCATTGAAAATTTTGGTCAATATTTGATCAAATAATGAAGCTTTGTATAGAAAGTTGAATTATGATCCTGTTAGATCCTTACTGATTCTTTTTTATGCATAAATGTGTGAATTTATAAACTTTTTTGAGATTTGTGGTTTAATGATAAATTGTTCTTTTATGTATGACAGGTGCAACATTCTTAAGAGGGTTCAAGCAGAAGTTTAATTGCAAAAAGTGGAATTTCCAGTATGAAAGTCATGATTCTAGTTCGACCTACAAAAGTTGCAAAGCTACGACATTTTGATGGAATAATAATGTGCGACTAAATTTAAACGTTCATTTTAAAAATAGGCGAAAAAAATCATAAGACTAGCTACTAGTGCAATCTAACAATGGGGATATCTACAATGTGATTCACATTAAGTTAGAGTTGTTACATCATATAGAGTGTGGAGTTTAAATAGGGAGTTCAAAAATCCAATAATCTAGGTACCAAAATAGGATTATAACCTAATTATCTTTTATTGATCTAGAATAACAAAACCCTAAACCTCATAAGGTGTTTGGACGTGAAATTGTTGAGTGATTATAAATGACAAATTATTTTGAGTGATTAGAAATTTAAGTTTTAGTAATAGTTTGTTTGGATGATTGTTTTTGTAGAGTGGATAATCATAATGCAGTTTGCATTAGCTATGTTCTAAGCATCACTACACAGATGAAATTACAAGTGTACGTTGTCAATTACAATCAAGTAATAAATTTTCAAGTCATCTCTACGAGAATTGATTATTTCGTTTATCTTATATTTTGGATTGGGAATCATCAAACGCTCATAAAAATATAATGTAAATGCGGGGTATATACTCAATGCTGCAAACATTATCTACGATCAAATAACATTGAGAATAATAACTAGCTATATTGAAACATGTATGAAAAGTAAAACTAAGTTAATTAACAACATTTAATCAATAACAAAAATATAAAGAACATTACTTAGAACAGTTTAATGGCAGGAAGAATAACTTATTTTGCACACAAATGCCTTTGCCCAAAGTACATCTGATCTTAATGTTGTTCGCATTAAGCATGTGGTTCCATTCATTAGTGAGATAGATATGGGAGTCTTCCCTAAGCCTGTAGAGCTCTATAGTAATCTAATAACAACAGTAAAAATTGTTTAATCATCCCTTTCTCCTGAAATGAAGTGAAAAAGAAACGAAAAGTGGATGGTCAATCGACCCTTTGTTAATTAACTTGATTACTTTGTAAGTGATTACTTATTCCCTTGCCCTAACTAATCAACTTAGTTCTCTTATTACTAACTTAAACATGTAACTACTTAATAGGAATAATGCTTATAACAATCATAATGTGAAGTACATCGACCAAAAAAGTACGTACAACCACTCTCCCTACACATAATAAATGTATGTAGCATGCTAATAAGGCATAAAATAATGAACATAAATAATAATAACCAATTAAAAGAAACATAACTTTCATAAAAAATAAAGGTTCATAAACAATAGAGTAAATATAAAAAAAAAAAAAATTTAAAAAAAAGGTTGGCCAGAATTTCAAGTCACAATAGAAAAAGAAGAAAAAATCTCTTGCTTTTGTGTCACTCAAAAGCAATGCTAAGGACTTTATAACGGTTACCTTGCAGCTCAACCTCTTCTCATGATAGTTAACCTCAATGCTCTCCGCATTCACAATGTCTTGAATTGTCGGAATAACTCTTACTCTCTGATTCTTTTAGAATTCAATCAGAACAATTGACTTCACACTAATTTCAAAATTCAACATGAACAAGATGTTCGACAATATAGTAAATAAAATAAATAACACAAATGGACAAATCAAAGACAGTAAAAGGGATTGAAAGTTGAAAGGAAAGCTTTCTATGCTAATGTTCTCACAAAAAGCAATGTTGGAGATTATATAGCAACTTCCTTGATGCTCAACTTCTTGTCAGGAAAATTGATCTTCATGCCCTCCACATTGAGAATGTCTTCATCATTAGAAATTTCCCTTTCTCTCTTTCTCTCTATTTTTAGAAGCCTCAATTGTAGACAATTGGCTTCCTGTCTGACTTCAAGATTCGATATTGAATCTATTGGTAGAAGGTCCCTTTTTATAGAACAAGAAAACATTTTATTTTCTCCCACTACTCCAATTCTTTAGCATTATATATTGGGACATCTTGACTTGTTGCCACAAATTCTTACTTGAGCAAGCAGCAATGATTCCTGGTCATTCATCATCCTTTGACTCAGTCAAAAATTATTTATTTTATTTTCCAAATATTAATTTTGATCTGGGCTGAATACGACTAGCTAGCATTGAGGATACACTACTTTTGTCAATGCTTTCAGCATTTGCACTTCTACACCAATTAAGGAATGTGGTTAGCATTAATAATGCGGCCAACATCGATAACATTCTGAACAAATATCGTCTTTAACGCCCATTTTCCTATGCTAATCATGGATGCTCACAATATTAATGAGATTTTAGCAATAAAATGCGAGAAATGTTAAAAACATATCATGAAAGTGCAATTTCAACATTTTTCATATTTTCATGCCTAAATCGACAAAGTAATGTATTTAGCCTATTTTTCACATAAAATCATGAAATTTTTATACTTTAGCTTTAATAGATCAATAAATAGCATGAAATCTTATTTTTGAAGTTAAATAACTCTATAATTGCTCGTCCCCAGCAATTCTCTCTTATAAACCTATAGAAATTAATCGTAGTGTTTATTAAATCTGCTACTATAATGTTGTTCACAAAAATCTTAGCATTAGGGTCTATAATAAAAAAAATTAGTCACAAACTAAAAATTTCTAGTCTTGACTTTTAACCTTTGATGATTGGAAACTTTCCTGACTACCTTTTGTCCCTTCTACTTCCTTATTCCAAAAAATAGTAACATTTTCAAGTGCTCTTACTAGTTTAATGCCTTCAGCTAAAACCATCCTACCAAAAAATTTAGAATTCCATGAGTTTGACCAACTAATTGCTTATGACTTTTATTCTCACCCATACTTTTGGTAGCTCAAATACCTTTTTTGAGTTGCTATGTTTTTTATTCGCGTTCCTTTCCAGGCTACATTCATACTTTTTAAGTGTTTTCATATTTCTTAAGATGACAAACTTGAGCAAAGTAGCACACCTAAACAATTGGAAACATCTTAGAGTTGAAGCATTGCCTAAGTAGAGGAATACTTTGAGAAACCATGACTACTGGCCTTTTTTAACTCAATGCGTTAAGTAGCACGGCTACTTTAAGAAACCATGGTCTTCCATGTTGGAGATTGCCGTAGTGAATAGCTAGAAACGCAATGTCACAAGAAGGAATTCACGCCTTCCTTAATATTGTGGAAGATGTAGAGTTGTTCCCTTAAGAATTGATTCTGGGACTTAAACAAAGGGTTCATGCCTCTTATTTGCCCGAGAGGACACTGGTTGCACTTAAGGAGAAAGATGTAATCACATAAGTAAAATATATTTCTTGTCCCAGCTGTGAATTACGAACAAGCTCGTGAAGGATCATATGATAGATGACCGATTATATCCATAGACGTTAACTTGTCCTATAGTTCGAGAGAGTTCAGCACAAACCTTTAGTGGAATAAGTCTGATGTTAACGAGGAGGGATTGGATCCTAGCTAGGTTGTTGTAGCTTTCAATCTATAGGTTCATCGGTCCTTGTGCTAGCTCATTATCGTGGGTACACTATTTCATCATATAAATGAATTTGTACAATTCAAATTCAAAGGATTAATGATGTGAGACATAACTAATAGGAGTATTAAGTTTAATGGTTAAACTTAATATATTGGATATATTAAATATAATATTTATTGGATAAATAATATTTTAAAAAAAAAAATTATTGGATAAATTAATTACAAATAATTATGAGATAATTATTGAGTTCTCAATTATAAATATGTTGGACATATTGGGTTAATAATTATTGGATAATTATTATTTGAGAATTATAATTTGATATGTTGAACATATTAATTGGTTTAATAATTATTGGATAATTATTAAATGGAGAATATTAATAAATATGTTGGACATATTAATTGAATTAATAATTATTGGATAATTATTAAATTAAAAATTTATTTATTTAAATAATATATTGGATATATTATGAATTTGTAATTTATTGAATAAATATCAAATTAAAAAATTAAAAAAATTACGGGTTTTTGAAATCTGTATTTAAAATTAGGAAAGAAATTTTTTTGGTTTTTCTAATATCGTGATCTTACCAGCACGTTCAGGAATTGATCGTAATCCTACCTTAACATAAAGACCTGCCAGAATTGATCAGAGGCGTCAATCAAGGTGAGTTCTTTATTATTCAACAACTGTTAATCACCTTGGGGTTGCATGTTGATTAATAATTGATTGGTTTAATTATTAATTATAAAATATTTATAATTACCTACACGTTTTTGTCGTGTTTATTGCATGCTCCTACTCCCATAATTCCCAACAAAGTTGTAAGAACCTGATCCATACTAAGGCCGCTCCTACGCTAATCCTAAATGGATGATTTAAATGACGCTTAAAACACCGAAGAACATGGTAATAAATGCTTCATTTAATACACAACAACACTCGTTTGAAAACACTTTAGACGGGTACCCAGTTTATGAGAACTCAAATGAAAATAGATAAATCACCTTGCAGCGAAAATCAGTTCTAATGATGTAATTTAAATAACTCGTGCTAAAGAAGATGTTCTAAACTCGACATCACAAGACACAAGTCCATTGTCTTTCCAGTCCCTCTGATCAACCATCCTGGTAGAGTCCATGCGTACCTGTGGAACCCATAGAAAGTAGCAGGGTCAGTTATAAAACTCAATAAGGATCCCCGACCGGGATCAACACAATTAAGATAAATAATGCATATAAATATAGAACAGAGAGCGGATTTGTAACAGAAACGCAGGAGTCTCGTAGGACTTAAACAATGTCGGGAGTTTATTGGATGGTGAAGGTGACTCCGAGGCTATCTCAAAGGGACATGCCACTCTCGGGTCTCACAAGGTGAATCATACACATTCGGGGCTACCGTGATAGGGAATGCCACTCCCGAGTCTCACAAGGTGAATCATACACATCTGGGGCTACCCTGATAGAGAATGTCACTCCCGGGTCTCACAAGGTCAATCGTACACATCTGGGACTACCCTTATAGGGAATGTCACTCCCGGGCCTTCTAATGGGTCACCTGCTCGTGGACTTATCAAAACCTATGCATAACATACATATAACAAAAGTAAACAGTGAAATCCACAGCATTAACTAATATGTCTAAATATTAACAAGCATTTCCCCTTAACAATTCTTTATAGTTCAACCTTTGACATGCACACTAACACCTCATAACTCTCAACACTTTGTTTTCCATAACTCCCACTCAAGAACCTGCTTTAATTAAGATGTATATTAAGATCAATATCCAATCCATACAAAACATAAGTACAACCATTCTTTGTCAAATCACCATTTATTAATAACCCTTAAACAATCTACAACTACACACCCATCTAAAAAGAATGGAGAATCTATCATCATATTAACCATTCAAAGGAAATCTTATACACACAGTAGCATAAAAACCCATCTTTTTTCCTAACCATCATTTAATTAAGTGGAAACTACAAAACCATGCAAGGAGGCTTCTAAAACACCTCACTGTTCCATACTTCTTTATACATTCTTCAACAACAACTTACCCCACACAAAATCCAACCAAGTTAATCATAACCCAAACGTTACCTTCATGACTAAAGAAAAGAAAATATTTAAAGGTGACACATTCCTCCATTAAATTAACTCTTCCTTATACTGACCATACACCTCAATAACCTATAATTTCCTTTAAAAATCACCCCAATACATCCATCAAAATACTAAAATTCCATCAATTAAAACAACATTCAATAATAATAACGAGAGTTTAAGGTTGTTGTCCGCTCACCTGTTGTTGTAAACCCATCCATGATAGTATCTAAATCTAGTCGTCTTCGTCCCTTTTGATTTTGCATTTCCTTGATCAATTTCCTTTGGAACCAGAACTGTCCAATGAAGAAAATGACTTCCAACAACCCTTCAGCGTCCGTCTGCAACAGCCATGAGAAGTAAGGAATTGCGGCAATGCTTTCTTGTAGCAGCGGTGGTCGAAGACTCCTCTCACATCCAAGGAGGTGTGCGAATAGAGAACCCTTTGTGGGTCTCTTCTCTGTCATGCGAAACGAAAGGAAAAAGAAAGTGTTTCCTCTCAAGAAAACTCCTAGGCACTTTTGCCCCTAGGGCCAAAATTACCAAAATACTCCTTGGGTTAAAACTGACCTTTTTACCCATAGTTTTCAAAATCCGACTTCACACCTCTCGAGATGTGTTTTATTAAAAAAATTATCTAAAATAAATTTCAAAACAACCCCCGGGATTCCCGGTAAACCCAAAAAAATAAAACTAAACTGGAACAAAAAGGAGCGAAAGGTCGGGTTGTTACAAAAGTGCACATCCCCCTTGACTTAATGTATATTTAAGAACGAGGTAGGGAAGAACCTATAGATATATTAGAGGTTGTGCCCTTACTAAGCAAAGCCCAAGTTATTAGCAACGGTACAAGCCTAGACCTAGAGCAAAGAGAGAGTCTCAAAACGTTCTTGAAAAAGAATACATACATCTTTGCTTGGTCATTCAATGATATGCACGAGTAGACCCAAAAGTTATGATCCACTGACTCAATGTCGATCGAGACCATAAACCAAATTAGGAGTAAAAGCTATAGAAGAGAAGTTGGTCCCTAGTAACATTGTCCCAAAGATAGCACCTAGAGAAAGTCAATCCTCAAAAATAGATTTGGCACCCCTCCTAGATGAGCTAATCAAAACAAAGTTCATTTGGGAGGTACTTTACCTCGAATTACACATCAACATTGTCATGATCAAAAAGTCTGATGCCTAAAATACAAAGCCTCCAGTATGTGGTGTAGGACAACAAGTTGTATAGAAGAGGGTATATAGTTTACCTCTTCTCAAATGCTTGGACCTGCGAGGCCACATACTCAAGGCAAGAAATACAAAAGGCGTACGAGAAAATCAAGAAGAACTTCAAGTCAAGCTCGAAAGTCAAGAAGGGTCGTGGTCGAAAGAGCCCTTACAAGTGTTGTGGGTGCGTCACACCACACTTAGAACATCAACAGATAAAACCCTCAACTCTTTAGCATTTGGGGCGGAAGCAGTAACCCTAGTCGAGATATACCTCTCATCCCCGCGTATTGAGTCTTTTGACACATAACAAAAGAACCAACAAATGCGGATGGATTTGGATCTCCTGAAAGAAAGAAGAGGTGCAACCCACCTAAAGATAACACGAGTTCGACAATGCATTGGAAAAGACCATACGAGGTCACCCAAGTCGCCTACCTAGGCACCAGTACCTTGAAGGCATGGACAGGAATAAGATTCTTCATCGTTGGACCAAGTACATTTGAAAAAATATTTTTCAATAAAATGGAGTCAAAGTCTCCAATGTTAGCAATAAAGATTATCTTATCATTCTATGAAAAGCTCTATAAATTGAAGTTATAAGTCAACTAATTTATAATATTTCAAAGCTTAAATTAGGGGTAAGCAAGAGTAGAGAATTAATCGACATTCAACTGGAAAATTCCAAGTGATAAAAAGCTCTAACATGAGCATACAATGCTTGAAGAAAAACTGTTATGTTTCATATAAAGAAAAGGAATACAAAAAAAAAACAACAAATTCATCAAGTGCTCTCAGATCTGCTCCTACTGGAACTTGGCCTACTAAGTCTGGCTTAGACAGAATCAGTTTTAGCTAGAGGAGCCCAAACCAGAATGTCACTTTCATGCACCCTTAGAAGATGCGAGAATCGTAAGCAACCTGCATCGAATCACTAGGAAGTCTAAACTCGAAAGTCGACAAAGAATTTGTGGTGCAAATGGGCTTGAAGAGAGGCAAGAGGTTACCATAGCTGACCCATTTCCTAAATTCTGTCCAACGCTTACCAATAGCATCCGCGCCAACACTGTTCTCCAATATTACAAAGACAGGAGAGCCTTTCACCAGGTTTATCAAGTAGGAGGTATTTTTCAGCTTCCTTTCTGTAGAAGTCAACTCCCGACGAAGCCGAGTAATGGTAGATAAGTCTTCCTTCCAAGTACGAGTAATAAAAGGTTGGGCCACCTCGGCAGAAGTTTGGAAGTCAGCCAAGGAAAACTCAGCAACATACTGAGCCTCGCGAGCTTGGGCCAAGTCCCACTTGAGTTAATCGACGCTGGAATACCAAGAAAAGCGTGTATGATGCAAGTTCTTTAAAATGTGACGAGAAGTCGAGGCAAAATGCATAAAGGCCTACAATCAGAAAAATACAAGGTCAGTCAAAAAACTAAGACACAAATATGACAAAGTATGAGTTTAGTAATTATATCTTATGCATCAAGCGAGCACACTTCTTCAATACTTGGGAAACGTTTCCAATAAGAAATGGTGTGGTAGAGGTTTCTACCTGAGACCATTGGCCAGAAACTCAAGTCCTCTCCTCCATCAGATCCAAAATAGTGTAGTATGGTCCTAACAGATATGAGTGAAACTCAGGAGGAAGACCAAACGAAGGTGTCTGAGAGCATGCAAGCCGACTTGAGCAAAAAGAAAGGGCGTTGGCAGAAGTAGTGCCCATCCCATCAAATTTCGACTCCGCTCCAAGGTCAAGATCCTTTAGAACCTCTAGAAAAATAAACTCATCATCCTCACCAACAAGAAGCGGGGACTCCTCCAAAGTAAAGTCCACTCTATCATTAATAAGAGGTCTTAAAGCGGGATTGGAGGAATAATTAGTCACAACATTGAAAGTACGCCTCAGTGTAGGCTCATAATCCATGACAACTGCACACAAATAAACAAGATGTTAAAGCGATACCTTCATCACTAAAGGTACAACAACCTAGTCCTTAGTCAACATACCTAAGTCAAATCCCTTCTGCTGGACAAGTGAGTCTTAGTTTATTTATAAAAAAACAAGTTTTTTTATTTATTAAAAAAAATATATAATAGTCTATTTATTGAATATATATATATATATATATATATATATATATATATATATAATAAAAGTAGTAGTCTATTTAAATTATTTAATTAATAATTTACATTCCAACTTTATTTTTATTATGTATTTCTTTAAAATTTTACATATTTAGAGTTTATTAATTAATGCATTTTAGTTATATAAAACTCCAAAATTAATTTCACATAACGGAAAAAAAATCATTTGTTATTATATAATTAACAATATTATGTATACAACAAAACATATCAATAGTCAAAATGAACATAGTTCAACGAAAATTTGATATTAATAACTTAATCCAAGCAGTATAAATTTAATAGCATATCAAATAATATTAGAGAAAAATGCACAAACCACACATAAATTATGAACTCTATAACAATTACATCTTTAAATGATCAATTATACAAAAAATTTATAAGTACTGCAATCTACTACGATTTTAATACGATTTTAGTATTTTAATAGAGGGTACAATTGTCATTCTTGGTCGTCTTTTTTGACTTCCATCATTTTTTTTTAGACCTCTCAATGTTTTTTCTCTTAATATGAAAATCAAAAAAGGGAAAAATATGTGATTGCAACACATTTCGAAGTTAACATCATCTTGTTCTTAATAGGTTAACAAGATAACTATAAGATATTATGTCAAAAAAAAAAAAAAAAAAAAAGGATAACTAAAGAGATTAATTAATAGGTAGATAAGCCTGTAAACAAATTTTGAAAATTTGTAACCATTACAACCTTAAGCAAAACAACAATCCAAAAAAAGCTTCTATTCCTCATGCACGGGTGTTTAGGCCACCATTAACCATGCAATTTTTCTTTTTTTTTTAAATAGTCTTTTTATTATCCTACTAATTACTTTTTATTTCTCCCGCAACAACTTTTTATTCTCACAATAAACTATTTTTCACCCACATAATACTCATTATTTTATTTTCCTCATTATTATTCTTTTTACCGAAACACAATTAATCAATCATTTTTTCCATAATCATTTCATTCACCTCAAGCAACAAATAATCATTTCCCCCATAATCATTTTCTTTCTCACTCTCTTCCATAATGATTATCATTCTCCTTCTCCCAAGCATGCCCTTAATCATGAACATTGCTATTGGCCTATAAGACAACATTAAAACTTGTTTAATGATTTTTTGAAGCTTTAAATTTTTTTATTACGAATGAAGTATCAAGCAGATATACTGAATAGAAAGTTGCTATTGAACCCGAAATTGAAAATTATGAAAATCTAATGACACTTAAAAAATTATAAAACTTATCACACACAGTAGATAAACTAGCAATTTAACATATTTTTTTACTACAATTGAATATTCAGTCTCATGTATTGAATTTCTCCTATAATCTGTTAATTATTTAATTATCATCAACTTTTCTCCTACATATCACTCACAAGAGGTTTGGTTAAATGCCAAAAAAATATATGTTTACTAAATGATAGAACTGTTTGTAGATTTTATACACAATGCCCCATCATCTCAGAACTCAAATGGGAAACTTATTTCATAATCAAAAAGCCATAAATAAAGAGGCCATACACACCAAATACCACACACACAATCAAACTACACTCAACTGGAACTACATACATCACTCTATTTAATCAGCAGCAGCAATATAGCGACACACGTTACCACCGAGCTAAACATCGAGCGGGACCCTTTCATGAAAAATAATCCGGAAGCAGCTGCAGATCAAAACGGTTTGAATCAGTGTCCATCACTCAATGCAATTCTAATCAGCGTAGCACCATACTTGTATCAGACTTATCAGTTATGCGGAAACAGATATAATAAATAGTTGAGTGCTAAACAATGTTGCATTGGCAAAGCTCGTTTCGGTTAAATCAACCATGTAATGAAGCAAATAGAAGACTTAACCAGACAAAAAGTTAGTTGTTGAACTGACTACTAACCATTGTTGTTATTTGTAGTTGAAGTAGAAGTTGTTGAAGCAGGGGAGTTTGTCACTGGAATTCCTAGTTCCTTACAATCCATTCCAATAGAGCCTTCAAATTGAGTTTCAAACACAAGTCAGAATAGCAATCAGCAGTATCAAAGTTTCCTCATCAACTTATTGGGAGTGAATTATGATGCAAGCTTACAATCTTTGAAGCATGAAAAGGCAGTGATATTGAGAAGATTATAATAACCATCCAAGCAATCGCACTTGTATGTCAATGGCGACGTTTTGTTGCACGAACCGCCTCCACAGTCCACCCAACTGCAAGCTACACAACAAGAAGAAATGCAATGAATGAAAAGTATTTAAAAAGGCACATTCACCAAAACAATGAAGTGAACATGAATGAGAGCATCAAGATTGTTCATTACGATCAAATATCGATTCATTAGTTCTTGGTTTAGTCTTTACGCCTGGTGGAGGAGCCGATGAGCACGAGTGAGTCAGATTACCTGGCATCAACAGTCATAATCCATTGCACATCAGCATCATATGAAGAAATGAAATGTTAAACTCTACTATCTTCAGATAAAAACCCTCTGAACCTACAATTATGATGAATCAAAGACCTTAACCCTCTGAACCTAGAATTATGATGAATCAAAGACCTTAAACTTCTATAGCTTTGACATCTACACATTTTTCCCTATTTTCATCAAGGTTTCAAGTTTGTAGACATCTTTGTTCATAGCTGCAGCCTTGTCTCTAAGGATTGGTTATACTTGTAACTTATTTGAATCAATGAACAGATGTGTTAAATCCCAAAATGAGCTGAACTTGGGAATAATTGGTATAGACCAATAGGTTGCAGATTCAAAATCTCAACTGACTTTTAATGCATCAAATTCAATACCAAGTCTGAAATGGGTAGTTTAAGATAAAAACTCACGACCCTAGACTCCAAGAGGTGTTTGTTCATGTTATTAACGAACTATTACAAATGAGCTTTCACAACTATTTTTCAAACAATCATATTCTAGCGAATTATTATAACCACTAAAAATAATCGCTCATTTCTATCCTCTCAAAATAATGACTCATTTCAAATCACATCCAAACAAGTCATCGTTACAATCCCTCTACAAAATTTATCATTAGCAACAACTACTCTGCAAATGAGTACATCTAGACGAGTCATTACTAAAATTCAAATTTTTAATCACTCAAAATTACTCATCGTTAGTAATCACTCAACACTTTCACATCCAAACACATTCTAAATCTACAATAACACTCACAAAATACATGAGTCAAACAGAAACAAGTCGAATTTTGCAGATACAAAAAAACACAGGTATATATTCAGATAAAAGCTCAAATAAAGATAGAAAAGAATGTGACATTTGGGAATAATGCAGGGGAGAAACTTGAAGTGGCTATCATCATCATCATCATCAGAAAGAGTCCTCTTCCACCCAGATTCACAATCACATTCAAACGAAAAAGTCCCGTTGGCAGAAGGTTTACAGCTTCCTTTCCCACAGTTCACTTCTTTGCACACGCTTTCTGCACAATAACAAACACTATTTCAAATCAAGTGAAGAAACCCAACAAAGAAGAGACATAGAGAAATGGTAAGAACGAACCGAAAATGGGCGAGAGAAGAGGAGACAATAGATCGTTGAAGTCATTAGCCTTAGCTGAATGAAATAGGAGAAGCAGAACAAGAAGAGCAATGGAAGGCATAGCCCTCCAACCATCAAAAATCAGAGAAATTGCCATTTCGGATTCCAAAAAACCTCGACAGGTCCTTCTCTTGAAAAAACAAAGGTTTACGCAATTGGGGTTTTATGGAGGGCGTAGGGTAGTTGGAAGTTGGGGGAGTTTTTTGGGGGCTTCGGTTCGTCAGATTTAAGCCATAAATCGGAGATCAATCGACAGTAAAAGTCCACCATTTATTAAATTTTCTGCCCAAAGTCCACCATCTTTCATTAATGAACTTGATTATCAGGTCTTACATACGTATGGACCGTTGCCACTTAATCTCTAACCATAAATATCTACTTTAATTAAGTTCCATTATCTTATCGGGGAATCTCCGATGTGTATTAGTATTGGTTTTCTGGTCTTAATTCTGGATATGAGTTTCCCAAAAAAAATATATTTATATATATAGACACATTATATATAATTCTACAAATCACTTTTTTTTTTTTTTTTACTAACTTCATTAAAGCTCGAACCACGCAAGAAAAGAGACGGGTAGACAAGGACAAGGGGAGATTCCTCCAACAAAAGAGAGACTTGATCTCAACATGGAGATTTTGAGCCACCCCAAGAAAAAGACGAAGAGACTCATACTTAACAATCGAGTCCGCAACAATATTGCAAAGCCTGTTACAATGAGGGACTTTCACAACCCCAAATGAGTCAAAAGAGTTCTATTGTCTTCAATAATGTTCCTAAATAATGTGAGATCGGTGGAGTCATCATTAATTGCATTAATGACAACCAAAGAGTCGGATTCCACCATGATCGGAGGAAGAAAGGAGCCATGAATTTTTTTTGAAAGTTTCATAATCCTTCCCTATGGACAGTATTATTTGAACTCACATCCAGTTTCGAACCACCCAGCCAATTCCTTATTTACCAGAACTTTCCTTGAAAGAAGCATCTACATTAAGCTTTCAGACATCCTTGGGAGGAGCTTCCCACATATGATCAACAAGGATTTTAGAAGGGATATTCAAACATGAACCTGCAATAACAATAGAACAATCGTCAATATTTTTATTAATAATATGCTGGAGAATAAGGAACTTCATGCCTATCCTGGAGTGAACTTATTGGTTTCTGAAGCTCCATAAGCTCCAAATAATAATGATACCTTTAAACCAATCTTCTTTTGGGACTTTCGAGCAGAACCCAATCTAGAAATCCACTCCCTCAATCACTCTTTCAAAATATAATTTAAAATCTACTAAGTTAGGAAAGAAGTGATTTCATGCCTTCAAAGTCATCTTGCAATCTTTTATAATATGAATATTAGATTCTCTTTCATTCTTTCTCATAGTAATAAGTATTGGTGTCAATACGTCTGGAATAAATATTATTCTTGGTAGGAATAGCGTTAGCAAGGATACTCTAGGAACCAACTTTAAGCATTAGGAGGGAGATTAATCTTCCAAAAAGCCTTCCAACCTTTTAGCAATAATTTCGAATTAGAAGCCGACTCTCGCAAATTAATATTCATATTACAACCCAGGTTATAAGAACTTTTAATAGAAAAATTACCATTAGAATTACAGTTCAAAATAACCTCATCCTTTGAATCGGAAACACTCAACAAAGTACTAATGATAATCTCGGCATCTTCTTTGTAGAAAATATTTTCAATAAGATCACGATTCCAAGCACCATCTCTAAGCAAAAGATTTGCCACACTACGATCACTCCAATCAACTCTAACCCCATAGGCGTAAGGATTACCAACACGATTTAACAAGGGGTCCCTACCAATATAAAGTTTTCTTCCATTTCTCACTTTCCATCTAAAACCTTTATGAAAAAGATCCCTTCTCCAAAGAATGCTTTTTCAAGTAAGGGAAGGTTTATTTTCTAAAGAAGTAGAAAGGAACTCACCATTAGCAAAATACTTCCCTCTAAGAGTTCTACTCACAAGGCTACATGGATTTCTAGTAATTCACTAGTTGTGCTTAGCAAGCATGGTCTGATTGAAAATGTTAAGCTTCTTGAATCCAAGCCCTCCCATCTTTTTGCTTTTACTAAGCTTATCCTAACAAAGCCAATGCGTCTTCCTGGAACTCTCGCTCTCTCCCCAACAAAAGTTGGCACACATCTTTTGGAGATAATCGTTGAAGGATTTGGTCAGACGAAAACAACTTATAACATTAATTGGAATAACCTGGCCAACAGCTTTGATCAAAGCCTCCTTGCCACCTTTCGACAGGATTTTACCTTTCCAACCTTGAGACACTTTTCAAGCTTTCCTTTAACTGATTAGAAAAGAGCCTTTTTTATTTTTGCAATTTTGGGAAGGCATAACGAGATAGTCACAAGATTCTTGTTCACTTTGACCCCAAAACCAAACAAAGATCATTTTGGAAGTTTTCTTCCACATTGTCACTAAAAAGAATTTCAAACTTATCGAAATTGACCATTTAACCTGAGGCTCTAGCATAATAATTAAGGATTTCCTTAATTTTCAAACAATCATCTCTGCTGGCCCTGGAAAATAGCAAACTATCATCGGTAAAAAATAAATGAGAGATAAAGAGGCTATGGTTGTTGATTGTAAAGCTTTTAAAACTTTTTAGCTCTTCCTTCTTTTTAAGAAGCATAGACAAGCCTTCTGCACATATCAGAAAAATGTATGGAGAAAGAGGATCTCCCTGCCTCAAACCTCTCTAAGGCGTAATCACCCCATAAGGATTGCCAAAACGTTTTGCTCATATCAAGCTTAAGAGCAGCCCACCCCTCTTTCCAAGTCTTTTTATTATTGGGATGAATGCATTCAAAACCGAAAATCACATTGTCCGTAATAAGCCTTCAATGAACAAAGGCCGATTGATTAGGAGAAATGATCTTGTTCATAATCCGTTTCAATCTTTTGGTCATAGCTCTAGTAATAATCTTATAAATCGTGTTGCACAAATTGATAAGGCGGAATTCTTCCATTTTTGTAGGAGAATTGTTCTTTGGGATTAAAGCAATAAAGGTATCATTCAAGGAATTAACAACTCGAAATTTTGCTATTAATTAAAATTGAATTTAATCTCTAGTGAACGATTTTAAAATCCTTATTACTTTTATTATTAACCGAAAGGAAGAAATTTTTTTTTTTTTTTTTTTGTGGATAATTAATTGAAAGAGCATCACAAGATTTTAAGTAATAATTAGTTGATTTTTTATTTTAAGGGCTTAGTTCATGAGAAATTCCATAGGGTTTAAGCATAAACCCATCCAAACATCCAATGTATTAAATCTCACTTTTCATATCCACTCCAAACAAACACCCCTCATTCTTTTAAAATTGGGTTGACCTAATTTCTTTTTCTAAATTAAATATATAAATTTTTTCTTTGTCCAAACCTATCTCTCTCTTCTCTTGAATTATGTGCACCCTCTCCCCCACCATCTCCTTCGTTTTCCTCCTACTACCCGACCAGTAGCATCTTTCTCTTCTTTTTCCAGTTTTTCGAATGGCCGCCGTGGAAGCAGCCCGACGCTGCTGCAGGTCGTCTCCACCGCGCTCGCCAGCAGCACGTCGCCGCTTCTTGTTGGTGTGGTTTTGTTGGTAAGTTGTTTTTTAAACTCCATTGATGGAGTTTGGAGCTTAAGTTTGAAGGAGAGAGAAAATGGAGTTTTGGAGAAGATAACAAAAAAAAAGTATTAATAATAAATTGTTTATTTTGTGACTATTTGATTTTATGAATAAGTGACTTATTTTAAATTAGACATTTGGAAGGGATAATTATTGGATAGAATGGATATTAATTTAAATTGTAAATTGGCTATTTCTTTTGAAAAGTTTGGTGGGACCCATGTGTATTTTTATTGAAAATTATTAAAATAGATATATAAATAAATAAATCAAATTGAATTGAATTGGGGTTTTAAAAGAATGACTTAATTATTGGAGGATTGGGTTGGTTGACTTAAATAAATCAATCGAGTTGACCGGGCCCGGGTCCCGAAAACACGTTTTCAGTTAGGTCCTCTTTGCTAATTTTGACGTTCTGAATCCATTTTCGAGAATCTAAGGTGCTAGTTTTAACATGTTAAATTGCTAGGACTCCGTTTCATGTGCTAGCCTTCGTTGAACATTGATTTGGAGCTTAGGAGCTCGCTCGTGGGAACGCTTAAGGTAAGGGAAGCATATCCTCAACTCGAGATCCTGTGGTTAATACATGAATGTATTGAATTATGATGTATGATGTGATGATTGCTTGATTGATGGATATCTGTATAATTTTGTGATGTTTGGGTTGGTACTGGTTATCTGAGATTGAATTGAAAGTGCAATTATATGTGTATATGTGATTATATGATTGTGATGGTGTATTGATACTTGATGATGCTCATATGACTTGCTGCATATTTGATGTTGTTGTAATATTGTGAGGGTTGGCCTTTACATGGTTTTTTTCTTGAGATAGAAATGAACATATAGGTTATATCTGGTTATGTGCTCGGTGATGTTATAAGAAAAGGTGCGTGATAGGCCGGGATGTTCCATAGCGAACTAGCCTACACCGCCGTCCTATAGGGGACAAGACTTGATTTTGGTGCGTGCGTTGACACCGCCGTCCTATAGGGGACAAGACTCAGGCCAGGGTGTGTGTATTGACACCGCCCTCCCATAGGGGACAAGACACGGTTTTCGTGCGTGCATTGACACCACAGTCCAATAAGGGACAAGACACGATTTTGTGCGTGCATTGACACCGCCGTCCTATAGGGAACCTTGTCTATTATGTAAGTTTTACTGAAGTTTGGGTCTATGAACCCTTTGTTTGAGGTATATTATTAAGAATGTTGCGCTTGTTGTTACTGATGATATCTTATTTGATTATATTCATGTCCGATCCCGAGTTGGAGATCCTTACTGAGTTTTCACGAACTCACCCTTTCCACTGTGGAATTCTACAGGTATAACAGGTCTGTACTGGGATGGATGATCGAGCTGGATTTGACCATGGGCACCGCTGCACTCTTTATCAATTATTTCCTTGATGTTTCTTCTGCATATTTCAGGGCATGTGTATTCTTTTTGGTACTTAAATGGTGTTCTGTTTTGGATTTTTACTCGGGTACCCATAACCTGTTTTTTGAGATTTTGAAACTTAATGACAGTTAAAACTTTTATTTGAATGATCTGTTTCAAGGACATGCCCACGTCATCTTAGTGTTGAAAACTCATGCATTAGGGTAAAAGACATAGGTTTAGACTCAAAGTTAAGTCGGGTCTTTACAGCTTTCCCTCATTAAGAATCCCAAGGCAAATTTTAGTGACCCCTTCTTCAATGATGTCCTAATAATTTTGAAAGAAAAGCCCATTAGTACCATCCTGCCCCGGGGCTTTAGAGGGGTTGAGACTTTTAAGAGTAGATTCAATATCATTTTTAGTGAATGGCTTGTCAAGAAAATAATTGTCTCTATTTGAGATCTGACCGCTCACTCTGAAGAGAATTCGCTTAACTGCCCTATAATCAATAGGTTTGGACTCAAAGATATTTCTAAGATAATGAGAAACCGTCTTGACGATTCCATCTTCATTCTCATGCCAAATGCCATTAGCATCTTTAAGTCTCTCAATACAATTACTTTTTCTCCTTTGTGAAGCATGCAAATGAAATCATTTAGTATTTCTATCTCCCAACTTGAGCCCAGTTCTCGTGAGAACTTTGTTTCCAAAAGATCTCCTCTTCTAACAACTTCTCAATGTCGTTTTCAAGATTGATAGTAACATTAGATATGTATCCTCTATTTTTACTAGTCAGAATAGAAAGAATTTTCTCTCTAGCAACAATCTCATTTCTAATAGAGCCCATTAAACGATTACCATTCCACCATTTCATCTCTTTAAGGCACATATTGAACCGATCACTAATATTGCCAACGTTGATATCACCTTTGTCATATAAAGCCCAATATTTTTTAGAACATTTTTGCATTCATTAAAATTAACCCAACTATCTTCAAATATTTTCTTTTTTAAGATTTAGAAAACACAACATTACTCTCACTTAACTGGTTAAAATTAGCATAAATGATTTTATGATCAAAGGAATAAAAGTTCAAATAAGAAATAGTGATCTTACCGGACTTATAAATAAAAAAGAGATTAGCAAAATACATGTCAAGACAAACACAAGTAGCAAATCTCTATCTTTTCTTTTGATCCAAGTAAACATATCTCCGGAGAAGTGAATGTCAATGAGCGAGCACTCATTCACGACTTCTCTAAAAGCTTTCATACCTAGCCTATCTCTGATTGCTCTGAAACTCTACTTGTCTAAATTTAGAATCTCGTTAAAACCACTACCGATCAACCAAGGGAGATTCAAACATTCGACACTACGCCTAAAAAACTTCCACGAATCCCTTTGCTTAGGAAGAACAGGGTTCTCGTAGAAATCCAGTGAATCTTCAACTCTCAAACTGGTCTTTGATTAAGCAATCATTATGACCCATAGAGAAGGAGACCACTCTAATGTCTAATTGAGAATTCAACAATAAACCTTCACTGAAGCCAATATGACACAGAAACAACAATCAAAATTAAGCCATCTTTTCAAACCTTCAATCACCTTCTCATAACACTTAGATTCACAATAAAAACTAAGATGAGAAATGAGCACTTCATGGTGAAGAGCTCTAATAGGTTAGGGATTTTTCAACTCCCAAGCTTTTCAGCATAAGGTTTTCATTTCGTCTGACGAGGCTACTCAACAGCCGTCCCCGATATCCTATTGACAATGTCAATGCAAAGAGTTTTTACTTTTTATCCCCATCATCCCAACTTTCTTCTCTGAACAATCCATGATTTTTCCCTGACACGCTTCCATTTTCATTTTCTATCCACCTTCCCCTGATCTAGCTTTTCTTCACCATTTAGTTATTGGCCTCTTTCATTTTATTTTCTATTTTTTTCTCATCAAAATCAATTTCCATGTCAACTGGAATAAAATTATCCATTGCCCTATTTTCAAATTTACGCTCCTTTGTTGTCCTTTCTGGATCTGGCTCATTTGGTTTGTCCTTTAAATAATCCTTATTCAGAGAAGAAAGTTGGGATGAGAAACAACACATTATTTATTAACGACTTGAATTACAATCTACTGAAAGTATTTTTTCAAGTGTTCGACATTCCAAGGATGGAAGATTTTATTCCCGTCCATGTCCTCGAGATAGTAGGTGCGTGGGCGTGACACTTTGGCGACCTTGTATGGTTCTTCCAATTTGGCCCCAGGACTCCACTATTGAGTTTCTTGGTGTTTGGCATCACCCTCTTCAGCACTAAGTCGCCAAAGTGTACATGCACATAATAAGTTTTATGAATCCCAAAATGCCTCATTAAACCATCACCATGTGCTTCTTTCACAAGCAAATTTCTTATAGAACATTTAGGAATACAAAGCTTACTTTTCTTGAATAGAAATTCATGCAACATATAATAATCATTTAAAACTTTTTCAGCCAAACAAGAAGCATAAATAGGTCCAAAGTCCTAGTCATCTCTATATAACTCTTTTATATGCTCAAATCCAAGAATTTTTGCACTAAGAGAAGTAAAAAGATTGTACCCTCTTGACAAAGCATCAACTACCAAATTATCCTCACCTTTCTTATATTTGATGACATAGGGAAATGTTTCAATAAACTCGAGCCACTTTGCATGCCTACGGTTCAATTTGCTTTGACCTCTAAGATGCTTCAAGCTCTCATGATCGGAGTAGATCACAAACTCTCTTGGCCATAAGTAGTGTTGCCACACCTGTAATGTTGAACTAAGGCAAACAATTCTTTATCATTGGTAGGATAGTTTAACGCTGTCCCATTTAGTTTTTCATTAAAGTACATTACAGGTTTCCCATCTTGCATCAACAACACTTATGTCCTAACCACTTGCATCACACTCAATTTCAAAAGTCTTATCAAAGTTAGGCAACACAAGTAGTGGTGCATTGGTTAACTTCTCCTTAAGTTCATTAAAGACTTTCTCTTGTATGTCCCCCCCCAATTAAACACAACATTCTTTTTCACGAGATCATTCAATGGTGCAGCTATGGTACTAAAGTCCTTTATAAACCTTCTATAAAAACTAGCTAATCCATGAAAGCTTCGTACCTCACTTGCGTTAGTAGGTGTAGGCCAGTCTCGAATTGCCTTAACTTTCTCATTGTCTACTTCTACTCCATTTTTTCCAACTATAAATCCAAGAAAGTTAACTTTTTCCATACAAAAACAACACTTATTTAGATTAGCATAAAACTTTTCATTTTTAAGTGTAGTTAAAACAGACCTAACATGCTCCACATGCTCAAGCAAAGTCCTTGAATAAATTAAAATATCATCAAAATACAGAATAACATACTTTCATATGTATTCTCTCAAAACATGATTCATTAAACGCAGAAATGTACTAATAGCATTAGTTAGCCCAAAAGGAATAACAAGCCATTCATACAACCCAAATTTAGTTTTGAAAGATGTTTTTCATTCATCTCCCACATGCATTCTAATTTAATGGTATCCAGATTTTAAATCAATCTTTGTAAATAGACATGAACCATGCAATTCATCAAGCATATCATCTAGTCTAGGAATAGGGTGGCGATACTTTAGAGTGATTTTGTTGATGGCTCTATAATCCATACACATGCGCCAAGTTCTATCTTTCTTTGGAACCAAAATGATAGGACCGAACATGGACTCAAAGTTTCTGTATATAGCTTTCTCAATGAGCTTCTCCACTTGTCTCTGAATTTCCTTGGTCTCGAATGGATTGGCTCTATAAGCTGGCCTATCACTACAAGGAATGACCCCTTCGGCGTCAGAGATTTCTGTCGCCGAAGGGGTCAAATTCCATCGCCTATTTTGTCGCATTTGCCTCGTCGGCGAAGCCAAATGCGACGAAAACTTTACTTTCATCGGATTTTCTCTTTAGGGCAAAGGCGACGAAGACTCATCCGTCGCCTTTGACTACCACCAGCGACAGAGGATTCTTCTGAAGACAAATGCGACGGAAAAAGGTTTCCGTCGCATTTGGTGGGCAATGGTGACATAATAGTTTTTTGTCACCTTTGCTCTCTGGTCTTTTTTTTTTTTTTTTGCTGAATATTTATAAATGGGTTTTAATTGCTGAATATTTATTGTTTATGACTTTAATTGGAAATGTTTGAATCATGTAAACATTGAAATTATGAAAACAAATTCTAAAATATTAATAACCAAAATGAAATAGTATAATTCATTACATAATAAGAAAATGTTAATACAATCTTAATACAATGTTAATAACATAAAGGAAAATAAATAACTAACGACCCTAACCTACAGAGGAAGACCTATCCCTAGAAGTCGAACGGGTTCTTCCTCGTGCTGATCCGACGAACTCATCGTATGTCTTCAATAAAGAAGAATTTGAATTAGAGTTTGAAATAACTTGAGGAATTCAATTGTAAAGAAAATCGGGTAGCATAACGACGCATTTTCATGTTACCAAAAATAAAACGTGTCAAAAGCAATTCAATTCATTTCTAGTCGTGGCTATCTTTGCTGTAGGATAGCCACGACACATAATATAGATGAACGATTTAATGGCAAAAGCAAATTTCTTTCCCAGGAGATTTCGGACCACAAATGAGCAAAGACATGATGAAATTTGTTTCCTTCATGCATTTCCACGGTGGAAGATTGTACGGTACAATTGTCACTGGCCAAACGGAATACGCAGTACTCATATTCTTGTAAAGTAATACCTAATTAGGGTTTAGGTTATGCATTTCCACGGTGGAAGCTTGAATTAGGTTTACAATTTTCATTTTTATCATATATTATTACTTATAATATTTTGTTTAGCATGTTAAAGCGGTGTTTGGATACACTGGCTTAATTGAGTTCATAAGATCAAAATCATCATTTTTTTTTCTAACACTAAATTCATACCTTTTTTATTTCGAAAGGCACGAAATTCATACCTAACCTTACAAAAGGAGAAAACCAATTATCCCCATTTCCAAACGTTCCAAAGATTCTGCTAGTGATCATTCTGCAAAATCGATCGATGACGGAAAAATTTCAAAATTGAGCTAAACAAAGAAGTCATTCATCGCTTAGGAGGACCAGCAAAATACCAAATCTGAAATCCAAAAGAAAAGAAAGCAAATTCATCGCAGTTTATTTTCTAGGGTTCATCAAAATTCGATCAAATCAAAATCAATGCAATGTACCCAAAAAAAATTCAAGGCTCTGAATGTTTGGATGGAGATGAATTGAGATCGAGTGATGAAAATTGAACAGCTATAGGGCTTTTAAGTTGATCCAATTGTTTGTTACCTCGACGAAGAAGGTTCTCGATGTAGATGAAATTTTTGCGATCGATTTGCTTGGTATTACGGTGGAACTCGCCGGAGACAATGGATTCAATCTGGCGTCGATCTTCGATGGATTTGGAACAAGCTGCTAGGAGAAATGCTCTGTATAAACCTAGCACTTGCTTTTGCATCCCTGAGAGCTTCGGCCCTATTGCACCTTCTTCTTCTTCTCTCGATGTTCTTGGCAACAACTATGTAACCATTAGCTTCTTCAAGACGTCTTAAGCTTCCACCGTGGAAAATTGTCAAAAATTATTATAAGTAATACCTAATTCCTAATTAATCCATAAATTGTAAACTAAATTCAAACTTAAAACATAACCTAAAGCCTAATTCTAAAAACGATAAACAAAAACAAAAACCTACTTCAAGAAACTAAACTTTAAACAAAACCAAATTAAAAAAAAACAATAAACAAAAAACCTAATTCTAACAACTAAACTAAAAGAAAACCTAAAACCTAATTCTAACAAATAAACTAAAACAAAACCTAAAACCTAATTCTATAAACTATAAACGAAAATCTAATCCTAAAACCAATTCCTAAACAAAAACTAAATTTAATAAACTATAAACCTAATTCTAACAACTAAACTAAAACAAAACTTAAACCATAATTCTAAAATCAATAAACGAAAATCTAATCCTAAAAACCAATTCAAACAAAAACCTAAAAACTAAACTTAATTCTAAAAACCAAAACCTAATTCTAAAATCTAAAATAAAAGGGAAACCTAAAGCCTAAATCCAAAAACTATAAACCAAAACCTAATTTCTAAGTAATGAAACTAATTTCATTCAGAATCTAAACTTACTAAACACATAACATGTAATTTCAAATGAATTTAACGGAAGTTTAAAGGAATTAATGAAACTTTAAACGAATTTAACGAAACTTTGAACGAAATAAAAACATAATCTTACCTTTTTGAAGAGTGGTGGCGGATTCTGGTGAAAGAGGTGACGAAGAGGAGGAGTTTTTTTTTAGAGGTTTTGGGAGAAAATGGAAGAAGAAACGGTGAAAATGGAGAAGAAATTGCGAACTCTGCATTATGTAATCATGGGCAAAGGCGACGAAATTAAGCTCCGTCGCCTTTGTTTATTAAAAAATAATAACGTTAGGGCTTTGGCGACGGAGAAGCAGTGACGTCGCCGAATCTCAATCATTTTTCCGTCCAAAATTGGTTTTGTGGACAAAATGATTGGGCTTTGGCAACGGAAAAGCTTTCACCTTTTCCTTTGCTCATTTCAAAAAAATTGAATTACATCAAAGGCGACGGAAGGAGCTTTACTCTTGCCTTTGCCATGAGCTAAGGCGACAGAGAAGTTTTCTGTCGCCTTTTGATGGAGGCAAAGACGACGCTGTTTTTTTCTGTCGCCGTTACTTGTTAACGGCGATAGATTTTCTTTCCATCGCCTTTGCCCTTATCTCCTTTAACCGAATTTCTTGTAGTGTATTAGGAATGACAGCTCTCGAAATGAAGTCTATTTTATGTTCAATTATATGAATGTGAGGTAGTCCTTTAGGTATTTTATCTTGGAATACATCTTCAAATTCCTGTAAGAGGGTTTGAAATACACTAGGCAAAGAAAATGTGTTATCATTTGAAGCCAAGTACCCTTCCAAGTACCCTTCCTTGTACATAAATACAAAGATTGGTCTTTGGGAAAGCAATGCTCTTCTCACATCTCCTATTCTAGCAAAACAACTCACTTTTTTTACCTTGTTTTCAATGTCTTCATTTTTTTCACTCTTTCCTCCATAATTTTTCTCATTGTTTTCACTCACTTCTTTTTTTTTCTTTTAATTATTTTTCTTCAAACTCTTTCTCTTTTTTTTTTCTTCTAACCTCAATTGATCAATATATACATACGTAGAACTTAAAGGTAAAAGAGTTGTTTCTCTACAATCTTTTGTGAAAGAATATCTATTCAAATAACCATCATACATGACGTTCCTTTTGCCAAGGTCGACCGAGATATATGTCTCCAGCAAGTATAGGTAACACATCACAAAGAAAAAGTTATGAAGCTTGAGAAACTACCTTCATTGCTCCACTATCATTGAGCCATTGGAGCCTATAAGGTTTAGGATGGTGTTGAGTTGGAATTTGCAGGTGTTTGATAAAAAATGTGCTTACGACATATTAGTGCAACTTCCACTATCAATAACAATACTACAAGGAGCCCCATTAACTAAACACCGTGTATGGAATAAATTATCTCTTTGATCATCAACATCAGTTTCCTTAATTTGAGTTGTAAGGAGTTTTCTTGTTACTAGCGCCAAATGACTTCCATCTTCGAATTCCTTCTCATTTCCTTCAACTAGATTATCTTTGTCACTTTCCTTCTTATCCGTGACAACTTCCTCATTCTTAGTGATCATGGCTCTCTTGTTAGGACAGTCGCGTCTTATATGACCACTCCCTTGACATTTCTAACATTTTATGTCTCTATTCTCTCTCTAACCTCCTTGTATTCCTTCATTTTCTTCTTGTCCTTAGAGCTCTCAACATTGTTCTTTTTGTCAAACTTATTCTTACTTTTAGGCTTAAGATCCACTTTTTCACTATTTGCATTTTCTTTTTCAAGTACTAGTAGAAAATGTCGTAGACTTAGAAGAAGAATACCTCTTGGAGTACTCTTTATCCCAAGCTAGGTGCCCTTCAATTTTGACAGCTGTAAGAGCCCGGTCTTCCGCCCTTTTATTTCGAGGTTAGTTTTAGTCTTTTGGGCGTATCGGGAATCACGGGGGTTCTTTTAAATTTTATTTTGGGTAAATTGTAATTATTAAAAGCACGTGTCGGGAGGTGCGAAGTCAGAATTTGAAAACTGGGGGTAAAAAGGTCATTTTCGACCTTAGGGGCATTTTGGTAAATTTAGCCGTAGGGGCATTTTCGTAATTTCTTCCTTCCTTGCCAGCAAGTATATAAGGCAAAGTTTGACCTTTTTAGGTCATTATTTCAAACTGATTGTCTCCGCCGTTGGAATCCGAACAGCCAGCCCGAGGTCGCCACGTGTCGCGCAGCTCGCCAACGACCCCCCCCCCCGCCGCATGTCGCTCAGGGAGACGATGTCGCCATATCGCCAGCAGACGCGCGCCACGCGTCGAGCAGTGCCGCCGCCGCCCAACTTTCCGTCCGCCTTTCACCATGCGTCGCTATAGCAGAGGGTGTCGCCCCTGCTACGCCAGCTTCGGATTGGTGAAGCTGTTCCAAACCTGCCTTCGCCTCCAAGCCTAGCCGCGTGCGCTCCCGAGCCTGCCAGCCACTCCGAACCTGCCCGCAAGCCTAGTGTCACGATCCAACTTCGTTGTCGTTGCAAAGCGATCGTGAGACACCTGCTCTAACCCGACGAGCAAGTCAGCCAAACG
>JBBMEG010000335.1:9854-45026 GCA_037832605.1 Cyclanthera cordifolia
TTTTTAATCATATTAGCTAAATGCGTTTATGTTTTTTTGTTTTACTTTTTTCTATTTTCATATATGTGTAACTAAACCCTAAACCCTTATAAACCCTAAACCCTAAACTTGTTGCATGTTAGGAGAAATCAAAGTAAGTGTTCCAAAGTTGAACTTGGATAATGCTTTTAAGTAGAAAAATGATATTGCAAAAGTCGTAGAAGATGAACTTGAAAAGGTAATTTTAGTCTTATGCAAAAAATTCCAACATTCTCTTAATTTTTGAATAATTTCTTTCAGATATTAAACCAGACGAGCCTGTGAAGAGAACAATCAAATGAAATTAATGCTGGTAATAATCCAATCACTAGTCCTCAAAATTCGACTTATTTTTCTTTTTTGCTGGAAGTTTGGTTCAAGTTTTGTTTATTTATTCTTTCAATTGGATAACTTATGCAGCAGAAAAAATATAGAAGTAAAGAAAATGTTGCAGATAAGGAGAGATGAGATGAAGCCAAAGCCAAAGTTTGAAAAATGAGGTATGTGTAAAGGAAAAAAATGAGAGTGGAAAAATGAAAAAAAAGATGAGTCTTGAGTTTGGGGAGGGGAGAAATGAAGAAAAAAAAAAGTGATTTGGTGACGGGCTAATTGGTGTTAGGCGCCCGTCACCAAAGAGAATAGGTGGCGCACAAAAACAGTTACCAAAGACCTTTGGTGTCACGCGCCAGACAAAAATTGTCACTAAATACATTTGATGTCGCGCGTCAAGAGTGACACTATAGGTCTTTGATGACAGTTTCTTCCTATCACCAAAGAGAATAGGTGACGGGCAAAAACTGTCACCAAATACCTTTGGTGTCGCGCATGACACCTAAGGTTTTTGGTGATGATTTCTGCTCGTCATCATTTCTGCCCGTCACCAAATATCTTCAATGTCACCGATATTGATGACGGTCATGAGCCCGACATCTTTTTCGGCATATTCCCGTTATCCATTATGCGGTTTCTACTAGTGAAGCCATTAAAGTAGTACAATTTATTTTTAGACATTAGTGGTTTGCCTTAAAGTTCTCTGTATATTTTTTGTTACAAATTATAACGTTCCTTTCTCTATTAAATTTATTTTCCTATACATTAATTTCAACAAATACTAATTTAAATAAAAAAAAAACGAAAAATGAAATTGTTGATGATGTTAGTGTTGATTAATTATGTTATGAAAACAATACATTTAAACCTATTTTGGAATAAACTAACATAAAATTTAATAACCACAACGGATAAAAGTGGAAAAGTATAGGGTGTGATGTGAAGATAATTTATTTATTGTGTAATATAATTGTTTAGGCCTGAAAAGAAGGAAATGCTTTTGATCGTTAGGACAGAGTGGATGTGAATAAAATGTCTGAATCAAACATCACATAAAGACAAATGGAGGAAATCATTGTTTTGTTGAATTTTATTATATACAAAAAAATAGTTTTAAATTAAGAAAAAGAATGTTTTTTGGGTTTCTGCTTTCGCACGTCGTTATGTTCAGAAGAGAATTTTCTGTCAATTTGGAGAAGTGAATATTGCCGAAGGATCTCCACAATTTTTTTTTTTTTTTTTTATAAATTTGATCCAACACTTTGAAAAATAGTTAAAATTTAAAAATTTAGACTTTAATTTCATGATTTGGAGAAATCTACAATTTAGTCCTTATAATTTAAAAAATTAGAATTTAGTATCTAAAATTTGATAAAATCTAAAAACTAATCTATTTCGTTCGTAATTGTTGATGAATAAAATGTGTAGAAGTTAGTTGCTTATAAGTTTAATGATGTGAATGTGACATAAATAATTGATTGGACAAACAAATACGTTCTTATTAATTCGCATATAATTTACGAATAACATTGACTATTTTTTATGTTTTATCAAAACATAAATACTAAATTCTATTTATCAAATGATAGGACTAAATCTTATATTTCTTCAAATTATAAGAATTTAATTCTATATTTCTTCAAATTATAGAAACTAAAATCTAAAATTTTGAACAATAAAAGACTAAACTCTAACTTTCTTCAAACCATATTACCTAATTTATAATTTACCTTAAAAAAGAATATAACATTGACCTCATTGTAAGAAAATTCTCTTATTTGTTGCTGCTTAAAACAAAGTGTGATTTTTTGCAAAAACACGTGAGAATGTGATGTCTTGAACATTTAATCTTTTGGTTAGTAGTTCTTAATCTCATAGTTTTTGTTTTTGTTTTTTTATTTTAATGTTAAAGTAAGTTAAGTATCACGATCATATGCCTGTCCAGTGCGTGTTGCACGCGTAACTACAGACACCCTTAGACCCTTTTTATTATGTTTTTGATTTACTTTGCATGTTGTTATTTCCTTTGAGTTTTGGAGTCATATGACCTTCTTGCCATTTTGACGTGCAAGTCTGCCACATCAAATATGACAAAAAATGTTCTATGAAGGTATGTTTTCTTGAAGCTTCATTCCTACCAAATTATATGATGAATGCAATGTAATTGAAGTGATCCTTAATATTTTTTCATATACCCTTTCAAAGAAAAAAACAGTTCTAAAACTCTCTTTCTTCTTTTTTCGAAAATCTTTTAACGACATCCATGATAGAGGTTGCACCTGTTATGCCTACCGCTTTCCGTTTTCGTTTGATTGACTTGCTCGCTGGGTTAGAGCAAGTGCCGCACAGTGGTCATTCCGCTACCTCTAAAATGCAACCGTGATACTAAGCTCTACAATATATGTCACACCTTGAACTTCTTGTCATTTCCTTAGCCTCACTTAGTTCTTTGACGTTTTTAATCTTAAGAGTATCTTGGTCATTTTAGCCATGACTAACTGCCTAAAATGAGCCATATAAAATTCCATATAATTAATTGGAGAAGCTTATGAAAGATTTAATTAGAAGGTGTGAATTACAATGAAAATGGAAAATCAAGTGCTTCAATAAAAGAAATAGAAACTCACAAGGTTTGTTTTCTGAACTAATTGTCAAATGAGTTTTTTTTTTTTTTTTTTTTTTTTTTTATAAGATTGGGGGCTAAATTGCAAAATTAAAACTTCTTGAGCCCTAATGTCTCATGTTCTCTTTGGCTGACAAGAGTTAGTCAGACTTCTTTTAAAGTGGTTGGCCATCGTGTTTCTCAATATTTGACGAAGTCTCGTATGGCCGATCAACCTTTCTATCTCTTTCATTCCTTGAGTGGCTAATATTGAATTTTTTTTTTTTTTTTTTTTTGGAATATTGATGATGCATATATGGTGAAAGACCTTAAGATATGTTTGTTTGTGGGTTTTAATTAAGTTGGATGTGTAAGATATGTTTGTTTGTGGGTTTTAATTAAGTTGGATGTGTTAGGTTTTATCAAATACTTGTTTGGGAAGCCAAAAAATGGAGGGTGTCTAAATAATTACTCCATAAATCCACAAAATAAGTTCATGTTTTCCTAATAAGTGCTTCATAAACCCACAAAATAAGTGTTCCAAATTTTTTATTACAATAACTCTACCAAAACCACCCTACAAACAAGCAATTACCTCGAAACCAACAACAAAAACACTATACAAACAAACAACCTATACAAATATTTTTCCAAAACCATGAAACAAACAAGTATTTAATTCTAAATACTATTTAAAACTATCAAACAAACGAGCTATTATAAATCAAAAATTTCTAAACACTCCTAATAACTCCTCATATCTAAACACTCAAAATAAACACTCCATAAAATCTCAAACAAACATCCCCTAAGAGTTTTGGTGTCCTTGAATACGTTTACAACTGGGATTTCTCAAAATGGTGTTGCAATTTATTAGAAACTCTACACATTCATCTTAATATCAATTGGTAATAATATATGCTCCATTAAAATGATGCCTCTTCTAGGTTGACTAAGATTTCAATTTCCTTCTTATTGGATCGAAGACTTGTTTGAGTTATGCTATCATATATTAGAAAGTGTGAACATTCATCTTAAAATCAATTGATAATGAGAGGAGTAATCCATTATCTTTTAAATACTAGCTAGGATATTTCTTTATTTTTCTAGTGTTGGACAAAGTGGAATCCTCACGCAATTAAATTCAGTTTTATCTATGATGTGTACGTAGGTACTTATTTTATGAACTTTTATGGTACTTATAGAATCGTCCCTAATGCTTAATGTCAAGTGCAACAAACCCCAATTTGATAGTTGATTCAGTTATAGTAGTCCATGAGTTAGCTAACGTGTTCCTTGAATATTTACCAGGACTACTGCCACCACAAGCAATGGATTTTACATAGTTTAAATTGCGAAGCGTTTTCATCTCAAAGGCTCTATATAGAATTGTCCCAGGTGAGCTAAAGAACTCAAGATTTCAGTTGTGAGAGTTGATTGATAGCGGTTTTATTTGACCAAAGTGTTTCTTCAAGAAGAGCCCAAAAGATAATTGTAAGGAAGAAAAATGGTTCGATGGGCATGTGCATGGAATATCATGAGCTTAATAAAGTAACATTTAAGAATATGTACCCTTTGTCGAGGATTGATGACTTGCTTGACAAATTCCAAGGAGCTTAAGTGTTTTATAGGCTGATATTTTGTCTAGTTACCACTAGTTGATCATTAGAGAAGAAGACATCCCTAAGATAGCTTTTATGTCTCGTTATGGTCATTACGAGAGTTTGTAGTTATGTCGTTTGGACTTACAAATGCTTCTACAACAGTCATCGACGTGAAGATGAAAAAGGTATTCTATAACAGTTTTTGGATAAATTGGTTACTGGTTCATTGATGAAATTCTAAGTCGATGGACCCGAAAGAGCATTTAAGGAAAGTTTTTAGTGATGGTAACGAGTGTGCAACAGAAGCTGAAGAAAAAACAGTTGAAATAATTTATTTTCTTTAATTTTTTAGATTAATCTAATTAATCTATATGCATACAAATCCGTAGTTGTTATATTTGACAAAAAAAAAAAAATCTTACAAAGAGTGACGAGTTTGATCTATTATGATAGGTCTTTTCTTCAAGTGCTTGAGACCATATTTCATTCTTCATGAACCTTCTTGAAATGGATCTCCAAAAGTCTTCTAGACTATGACTCAAAAAAACGTCGATCACCTCATAGGAAGCCTATATGGGGTGGGGAGAAACTCTTGAGGATGTTGGCAACTAGGTTTAACAATTGCTAACTTCTAGGTGATCGATATCCTATGTGTCATTAAAACCATAAATAAGTGTTTATCTAATATATATTTCTAAATAATATATCTAATATATTTATGAATTCTCTTTAATTAATATTTACCAATAAATATAAATTTGAAAATATATTGAATCTATTAATGATTAATTTTATGTATCCAATATATTAGCTGAGTTCCTCATAATTAATATGTCTAACATATTAAATAATTAGCTTTAACTATTCAAATTTATCTTTCTGTACCTATCAATAGAACGTTCTCACGAGCTAGTACGAGACCTATATGTCTAGATATTGAAATTTCAACAATACGGGATGTATTCAACTAAATTCTTTAGTTAAAATCAAATTCCAATTCGTTAACTACATACTTATTCCATTAAAGACCAAAGCTAATTTTTTTTGGCACATAGGACAAGATATGTCATACAATATTATCTGTCATCTGCTGACTAATCCTTCCTGAGTCTTTTGTAATAGATCCTTCATGATTTTTTTTTATGGGTTTGTTGGTGACCTCAGGGTGTACTAGTAAAAAAAAAAAAAATTAAATCAAGTCAAACACTAAAATAACTAGTTTATACGAAAAGTACTTCTCCTAAGTTTTGACTAGTGGAATCGTTGATGGGCTTGTTGGCGAGCTCTAGAATAATCTCCTTAGCTTCACCACCTATCTAAGATACATGCCCACACTAGTACCATTCGATTTTTGTGAGTTCTTGACAAGCATGATTTGTTTATTGGCCTGTCTTTCGCACAGATTTTGATTTTTACGGCCTAGCTTCAAGAACTTCGGTATCCTTACTCACTCATCCCTCGAACATGTCCTTGATGTTTCATCGTACTCAATGCTATGGTAAGAATATCTTGAACTTTATTGGCCTCGATCAACCCTTCCTGTTAAAAATATATGATTATCACGATGAATATATAGATCTCGAATTATTAGACTAGAAAAAAATAACAAATACTTTCGATTCATTTAACATACTGGATTTTGGTTGGGTAAACATATTGCTTAGTTTTCCCTTTCGTGCTTTCTACCATACACGTGCTAGGATAAGGTCCATATAGATTTTTAGTTATTGCCGCAAGTGATAAGCAATACAATCATTTCCATAAGGACTAAATGATAAATTCCTTATTCTTCTATTGAATTAAGAGTTGATTGCAAAAAATAAAGATATTAAGTTGAAGTTGCACTACTACAAAAGAGGGAATAGATGACGGTCTATCCAAATTTTTTTAAAAACACGGATAAAAGATGACGGGCATTTTGTAAAAATATTAGGGAGAACATTTATTTTTATTTCGCACACACAATAATGATACAAATAGGTTACTTAAGTAGTAACATTCCTACCTAGGAAAGGAAATTAATAAACATAACAAAATAATATAATAAGATATATTTTCCTTATTATATTTACAAGAATAATATTAAAACTAATATAACCAACACATTTTAAGCCCGTTATTAAAAAAAAAAAAATCGATGACGGGCAGAAATGGTGAAGGGCAAAAACTGTCACCAAAGGTAAAAGGTATTTGGTGACGGTTTGTGCCCGTCACCTATTCTCTTTGGTGACGGGCGCCCGACACCAATTTACCCGTCATCAAATTTTTTTTTTTTTTTGTTTTCCCTCTCCATTTTCCCTTACCCGAGACCCAATTTTACAAGCCTTCACTCTCATCTTCTTCATCTCAAATCTCCAAACCCTCACAATTTCTAATATTCTTTCTCATTTTCATCTTAATTCTTCATTTTCTTTCTCCTCTAATCTCAAAAATCCACAAATCTTTAGCAATATAAGGTATTAACACTTGTTTTTTCTTCCTTTTTAATCGTATTAGTTAAATGCGTTCCTTTTTTTTACTTTCTTCTTTTGTTATATCTGTGTAACCAAACTAGCTTCTTTTAAGCAGGAAAATGATATTCTCAAAGCCATAGAAGATGAACTTGTAAAGGTAATTTTTAGTGTAAAGCAGCAAATTCCACTTTCTCTTAATTTATGAATAATTTCTTTCAAGCTATGTCAGTTTATGTTTTGAGATTGTTCAAACACTCATCGTTGATATTAGACCAGACCAGCCGGTAAAGATCGAGAGCAATGAATGAAATTAATGCTGGTAATAATCAATCCCTAACAATAAACATTCGACTTCTTTTTCTTTTTTGCCTTGATATTGGTTTAGGTTTCGATAGTATCCATACTCTTTGAATCGAAAATGTATATGTTAAAGTTCTTGCAATGTGAACATTTTATTTTGTTTACTTATTCTTTCAACTTTATTATTCAATTTTTAGATAACTTATGATGGTATAATTTTTTTTGCAGATAAAGCGAGCTGAGGATGAGGTCAAGGAAAAAGGGAGAGTGAGAAAATGAAAAAGAATATGGGTCTCGGGTTAGGTAGAGGGGGAAACGAAAAACAAACATAGATTTGGTGACGGGCTAATTGGTGTCGGTCGCCCGTCACCAAAGAGAAAAGGTGACGGGTAAAAACCGTCACCAAAGACCTTTGGTGTCACACATCATTCAGAAACTGTCACCAAATACTTTTGGTGTCGCGCATGACACGCGACACCAAAGGTCTTTGGTGACGGTTTCTGCCTGTCACCATTTCTGCCTGTCACCAAATGTCTTCAATGTCACCAGTATTGATGATGGTCATATGCCTGATATCTTTTAAAGATGTCGGCATTTGCCCGTCATCTATTCTCCAATTTTTACTAATGTTGTTAGTGGATTGCTACGCTCATAAGACTGTTGATTAAATGCTTTATAAATCTTGAATCATTGTCATAAAAACGATACCAATAATAATAAAATAATAAGTATATTTAACCGTGATGATAAATAAGGTCAAATTAGGGGGAATTTATAGTAACTATACATATAGATTCTTATGATTTTGTGGTGTGCGAGTTAGTCTTATTTATGTCTAAAGTTTACTTTCATACATCATTCAACAAAAGGATTAATTAACTCACATTAACTTTTCTAGGTAAAGTATTGGAACACTAATGCAGTGACTATCTCTAGACTCCTTCTAAATTGACAGTAGTTATTGATACAAAGGTAAGAGTATATTGTGGGTTTTTGGAGCTATCCCTCTTTCTCAAGAGTGAATATAATGGAAATACTATGTGGGTGATCAATCGACAAGTGTTAAATCATCTCAACATGTATTCTTTAACTCATCATCTCCAGTCATAAGTTTCTACGTGTAAAATTACTTCATATTACCTTAATCCTCCCTTTAAGAAGTTTAACACATTCTAATGTAACAAGACATAGTAATAATTAAAGGAAACATCTTCATTAAAACAAATCAGAGATAAAAATTTAAAACACTTAAAATATAAAGTAGCAGTAAAACAAGCGATGGTAAAATATGTAAAGAATGATAGAGAACATGGAGTATTATCGATGAGTTGCTTGCGAAAGTCAAAACCAATGGAGCCGCCATGTTCAATACTCTCTTCAAATTTTCTTCTCCTTTCTCTAGACTATTTCATTTTTTTCGTACACTGAAACCTTTTTAAAACTCTCTATGTTGAGCCACCGCCCAAAAAGCTCTTTAAATCTTTGATGCTTGGATATTTATAGCATTATCAAATGATGATCATCAATAGTTGAGGTTCTTCTCATTGGAAATCTAACAATATCATATCGACACTACAAGAAAAAAGCTTTAGGCGACAAAGGCTACGGAGACGGAGAAACATTGCGTTGCTTTATATCGACTACGGCGACGGAACCAAAGCTCCATCGCCGTAGCCCGCAACTATAGCGACAGAACACCGTTTCCGTCTCCTTAGTTACTCAGCTTAGCCTACAAAGCATTTTCCTATCAACGTACATCGACGCAAATGACGTTCCGTCACCGTAGCGCCAGTATACGGCGACAAAAAAAAGTGCCATCGCCATAGCCCGCGGCTACAGCGACAGAAAACCTTTTCCGTCACCTTAGCCACTCTGCTTAAGCCGACAAAGCGTTTGCTTGTCAACGTACAACGATGCAAATGATGTTTCGTCGCCGTCGCCCCACTCTATGGCGACAGAAGTTGACTTCTGTCGCTATAGCTGTGGATTACGACGACGCAGTCTCTCTCCCGTTACTTCAGCATAAAGGGTTTATTTTGGAAAACGGCTCGGCTACGGCGACGGAGCTAGTCTGCGTTGCTGTAGGTCCCCCAAATCCTTTTCGTTTTCCTTCCCAAAATCAAAAATGGGGGGAAAATGGAACACTAAGGTGACGAAACCTTAAATATGCGTCGCCGTAGCCTTAAGACTAAGGCGACGCATCACCTTCCGTCGCCGTACGTCCCCTAAAATCTTTTCATTTTCCCTCCCAAAATCGAAAATGGGGGGAAAACGAAACACGAAGGCGACGGAACCTTAAATATGCGTCGCCGTAGCGTTAAGCCTAACGCGACGCACTTCTTTCCGTCGCCGTAAGTCCCCCAAAACCTTTTCGTTTTCCCACCCAAAATTGAAAATGGGGGGAAAACAAAACACTACGGCGACGGAACCTTAAATGTGCGTCGCTGTAGCCTTAAAACTAAGGGGACGAATCTCCTTCCGTCGCCTTAGGTACCCCACAAAGTTTCATTTTCCCCCCAAAAGCGAAAATGTGAGGAAAAGCAGAAGGCTACGACAACGGATTCTTATAATGTCGTCGTCGTAACCTCTATTTTTTATTTTTTTTAAAGAGGCTAAGGCGACGAAGCTTCATTCCGTCGCCTTAGCCTCTATTACAGAACACAAAATCACCCTCTTTTTTCATTTTCTTTCTTTCCTTCCCCTCAAATCCTCAAAACTCTCTCAAAATCTCACCCCCTAAACTTCTCCGCCTTTGCTCCTCCTCCGCCTCTGTTCCTCCTCCTTCTTCGTCATCTCCAAACTTCTAACTCGGTATTGCTTAGTTGTGAGTTCTTCTTAATTATAATAGTCAATTTGTTTGTGTTTATTGAAGTGTTTGGAATCTGATTTCATAATGTTAGAGTTATTTTTTTCGTTGGCAAGAGTGGATTAAGAAAAATCATCTTCAATCTATTCTTGTTTATACTTGTTGTTTTGAGATTTTTGTTACAATTCTTTGTCTTTTGTTTTGTTTTTGTGCTTTCTTTATACTATAGATAACTTGAGTATATTGCCATTATTATTTTAGTAGGCATTTGATTACTAAATTGGGTGTATTGCTATTAATTTTTTTATAAGGAGGGGTTTGTTTGTAAAGAAGTGAAAGGGATTAATAAAATCAACAAAATTGAAATGGAATGCAACAAGTGATGAAAATCGGTTCAGTTCCTTCAGATTTTCAATTCTTGAAAGCGAAAACCGAAACGATGTTAATCGGTTTTGGAAAACCGATCGTTGGTTTAGATTAAGAAGTAAAAACCGAATCAAACCGACCAATTTGGATTGATCTTTTATATTAACTTGTTTGTTTTTATGGCTATCTTGTAGTTATGCTAGCCTTATTCATACAATAGATGCATTTTTACTTTGTTTATGTTTATGACAGTAAAATATTGAAGAGACTCAATGGTCGTGACTCTTCATCGAAGTAAAAAGGTAAAGCTTTTGCTCCAATTTTTAATATTGTTTAAATTTTGTTCTGGCTATCCTGCAGTAAAGAAAAGATGACTTTTTTCTTTTTACAGGTTAAAATTTTTTGGGTAAATTCAAAATATGTTGTCATGTTGAAATTTCTAGAAATAATTTAATTTCTGTTCTATTAATTCTCGATATTCAAGTTTTTCTAACATTCATATATTCTAGCTTATTATAGGTCAAAATGGATTATGCATGACATCGACATCTTGATCGTGTTATCTCTAGGATGTTTGGGGGTTTTTTTACATTTCAAAAATGTCATCTCTAAATAAAGTTGTAAATTTTAATTACATTTCATTTCTTGGATATTTGTTTAACATTACTTTGTTTTACATTAAATTTCAAGACTTTATTTGTATTGAATGTGTATATTAATGGAAATGTTCAGTGTTGAATTCTGTTTATGCCTTTCGATTTTGAAGTTATATTTTCTTTTAAAAAACCAAATCACAAACAAAATAATCAATTAAAAAAAAAAAACAGAATCACCTAAGGTGACAGATGAACTATGTCGCCGTAGACACATAAGGCGACGGAAACATATTTCGTCACATTAGAAACCTTAAACAAAATAACCTAAGGCGACGAAAAAGTTACTAATACCTAAGGCGAGGAAAAAGTTAAACCTTACACGATTCTTGTCGTTAATGACAAAAAAGTTTGTTCTAATGAAGCAATATCCTCTGGCACTAATACCTAATGCGGCATGAAATATTCGTGAGGCGCATGATCGTTGGCAAAATGCTAACAACAATGCTAGAGTTTATATATTGAAAATTATTTATGACATTCTAGCCAAGAAATTAAAAAACATGGTAACTGCTTTAGAGATGATGAAAGCCCCTCATGAAATGTTTGGGCAGCCATTGTCTCAGGCAAAACATGATGCTTTCCGGACCATTCATAATGCTAAGAGGTTGTTGAAGATGTCAGTGACGGAGATGTGCTCTAGATAATGGCGTACTTCAGCACGGGTGAAATGAATGTGCATATTGTAGACGAAGCCAGTCAGATAAGCATTATTCTTGAGACACTATTGGGTAACTTCTTACAATATAAAAACAATACTATTATGAACAAAGTTACTTTTAACCCCACAACTTTCTTTAATGAACTTCAAATCTTTGAGTCTATAATGAAAATCAAATGCAAGGAAGTGGGTCATATAAATTTCAATAGGATTGAAAGGTTAGTAAAAGGTGGTTCTCTAACTAGGTTGGAGATAGACACTTTACTTGTATGTGAATCTCGCATAGTGTAAGAACCCGACTCAAAATAGGGTACCATCTAGGCTTATACCCTAGATGCATGATTAAAACGACCTTTACAACTGAGACATGACGAGTAAATACCCAATTTGTTAAAAAAATGGCAATAGTTCGTAAAACGTGCAAGTCGGGCACCTAGTTATAAAGTCGAGGGAAAAATAGTGATAATAGTATACAACTAGTACATGTCTCTAAATAATAAATCCATATAAAACATATGCGAAAGAAGAAAATTAATAACCAGGCACAACAACACAAGCCCACGATCTTCACAACTTCTCATCATTCATCCTGGTAGAGCACGTGCATACCTGTGGATGCCCACATAGAAAGAGGTGAGTTGTTAAACTCAGTAAGGATCCCTACTTGGGATCACAACAAGCATGATTATAAATGTAATAGACGTCAAAAGACAATGCATATTAAATGATAATACTTGGGCTACATTAATGCCCTATAGTTTAAAGTCTTCAGTGGATGATAAAGGTGACACCGGGGCTACCCTGATGAGGTATGCCACTCTCGGGCCTCAATAAATAAGGTTATGCACTTTCGGGGCTACCCTTGTAGGGTCATGCCACTCTCTAGCCTTCAATACGATGCTTACTTGTTAATTTCATAGATGCATATATAACGCGTATACACAGATTCATATCAATACAGTTAATAAATCAACATGTATATCGTAAAAATGGCAATTCATCGTAAATCAATCATTCTGTTTATTTCTTAACATATATATATATATATATATATATATATATATATATACTAATAGTATAACAATAACATTCGATAATCGTCTCGCACCAAACAGGGCAATCAATGCAATCATCGAGTATAATTTTGCCTATTTCATCCTATACATGCTTCTATATATCAACAGGGCCCCAACTTAAGGTTAAGATTCTCTTACCTTGGCCAAAAACTGCTAATTTGACCTTAGAATGCTTGAACTGCAAGTTCTAGAGCTTTTCCCAAGTTCAACTGGCCTTAAACTATCAAAAACGGACTCAGAGCATCGAAAATACCCAAAAAACACTATTTGGAAATTTTTTTGGTAGGGTCGACGCGGCGTGTGGCCGGACGGCAGTGGCAGGCAGCAGCGCGTGAGGTGGAGGCTCGCCGGTGCGTGGGATCTACTCGCGGGGTCGACACCTGCAGGTCTTGGGACGCGTGGCGCGCGCGAATAGGCAGAAATCAGGTTTGGGCGTGAGCTGGCTAGGTTTGGGCGACACCGCAGGCTCGGGCAATAAAGCATCAACTTCGGATTGGGCGGTGCTAACAACGAGATCCGACACATCAGGGCTGTCGGTGGTGCTTCCAGTTGCTGGTGTTGGCACTAAAAATGAGGCGCGTTCGGATTGGCTCCAATGAAACAGTGGCGATGCCCAGACGTAAGGCAACACGCTTCGGCCTGTTAGAAGCGTAGAAGGCTGTCGGCGACTGGGCACTAAAAATGATGCGGTTGTTGGTGGATAATGATTGGGATTGTCAATGGTGGTCGACGGCTGTCAGCTGCTAATGATTGGGGTGTCGGTGGTGGTCGAATTATAGAAGATTTGATTGGCCGACATTGAAAACGAGAGAAACAAATGATTAACCTAATCATTTTGTCTCTTTTTGCTTAATATATAAGACAAAACCGCATGCAAAATTACCCAAATACACATAGGGCTAAAAATGACCATTTTACCAATAGTTTTCAAATTTCGACTTCACGCTCTTGGAGATATGACTATGACTTAAATGAGAATTTTTAAACCAAAATAATTAATTTTTTTTTTCGGGAATCCTAGTAAGCCCAAAATGACAAAACTAACCTTGAAAAAATTAAGGAAAGGAAAACCCGGGTTATTACACATAGAAAGGAAGATTACCAATCGGTCTTTTACAAGAAAGAGTGCTAGAGCCAAATAACTCTTAGAACTAGTACATTCACACTTATGCAGTATGATAAATGTTAAAGGTTGGGGAAGGTATGAGTATTTTGTATCTTTTACAATTGACTACTCAAGATACAGTTACATTTATTTAATACTTCATAAGTGGGAAACTCTTGAAAAGTTTAAGGAGCTTAAAGATGAGGTCGAGAACCGACTATATAAAAAGATTAAGACGCTACGATCGAAGCGTGGTGGAGAGTATACGAACTTAAAGTTCAAAAATTGTTTGGTAGACATGGAATAACGTCTCAACTCCCAGCGCCTAGACAACCTCAGTAGAATGATGTTTCAAAAAAGAGAAATATAATTATTTTTGAAATGGTTTGGTCGATGATAAGCTTTGCTCAACTATCAATTTCATTTTGGGATACGCATTGGAGACCACGTTGTACATTTTGAACATGGTACCCACAAAGAGTGTCTTGGAGATAGCTTATGAGTTATAGAAAGGGCATAAAGTTTATGTCACTTCAGAATTTGAGCAGGTCAAGCCTAAGTTTATGTCACTTCAAAATTTGAGTAGGTCAAGCCTATGTGTTGACCACAAATCTAAAGAAGTTCGATCCACATTCAAATCTATGCCTATTCACAGGCTACCCCAAATAAATGAATGAGGGTTATTTTTATAACCTAGATGCGAATAAGATGTTTGTATCATCAGCCACAATATTCTTTGAAGATAATTATGTTAAAGATCATAAACTTCGATCAGTAGCATTGAATAATGGAAACTCATTAGCAAGGATAGTTAATGAATTCTTGGGATTTAATAATCAAATCCCTCATAGTCGGAAAATGGTTTGCCTTGACGTAGTGGGAGGATTAGGAGTAATCAAGTTTCCTATATAAGTGTCTTGTAAACACACAATATTATCAAAGATAATGTTGATGATCCCTAGTCTTTTAGAAAGACGATGAAGAACTTTGACCGAGGAGAATGGATAATATCTAAGAACCTTAAATAAAATCGATGTCCTCCAATTTGGTCTGGTTACTTGTGGATGCACCAAAGGATGTAAGGCCTATTATGTGCAAGTGGATCTACATGAGAAAAAAAGGTGTAGATGGGAAAGTGGAAACCTACAAGGCTAGACTTCTAACAAAGGGTTTCACTCCAAGAGAAGGAGTGGATTATGAAGAGACCTTTTTCTTCATTGCTATGTTAAGTTCTATTAGAATCCTTTCATGCATTACCTCATATTATGACTATGAGATAAGACAGATGGATGTCAAGGCTACATTCTTGAATGACAATCTTAAAGAGGAAATCTACATGAACCAACCAAAAGGTTTTGAATGTAGGAAAGGGTCTTTATAAATGGTTGATTACTTACGCACTATGAAAACTTATAGAGATAATCTTGAGCTTGTTGGGAGTCTAGTTTTTACTCGACCGCTAATTTCTCAAGTGTTGTTGGGTCTTGACGAAGAATATAATGCAGTGGTGGTAAATGCCAAAGGGCAAACTGATCTTACTTGGTTTCGTCTTTAAATTGAGCTTTTGATGTGTGAAAAGAGGATTGAACAACAACACTCCCAAAGAGCAAGCTCGTTTAATTAATCTGCTTCCTTGCATGTGGCGAATGTGACCAACGTTCTGAAATAGTGACCTAAATCCCATAATTCTAATGCTCTACGGGGTCGTGGTCAACAATGTAGGAAAGGTTCTTTAAAAAAGACAAGACCAAATGGTTTGCAAACTTATTAATTCCATCAATGGATTGAAGTAAGCATCCATGCCTTAGAACAAAAGATTAAAAGATGTGATTAAATCATATGACTTTGAGCAAATTATTAATAAACTTGTATTTATAAGAAGATCATGATAAGAAAGTAGCAATTATATTGTTATATGTAGATGAGATCTTACACATTGAGAATGATGTAAGAATGTTGACTGATATCAAGCTGTGGCTAGCTAACCAAATGTAGATGAAGAATTTGGGTGACGTCAAGTACGCCCTTAGGATCTAGATAATAAGGAATCGATCAAAGAGAATGCTAGCCTTATCTCAGGCATCGTACATTAACTAGATATTTGTTAGGTATGTGGTGAAAGATTCTTAGAAGGGTAATTTACCATTTAGACATGTAATCTTATTGTCTAAGGAAAATAGTTCTAAGACACCTTAAGAGGTTGAGAAGATGAGACAGAACCCTACCGTTCAGTGATAAGAAGCTTGATGTATGCTATGTTGTGTATTAGACCTAACATTTGCAACGGGGTAGGCATTATGAGTAGATATCAGTCAAATCTAGGATTGAATCACTGTAGTCGGTTAAGAATATTCTCAAATATCTTAGGAGAACGAAAAATTAATACATGTGCATTGTTCTAAGGATTTAATCCTTACTTAGTACACTGATTATGATTGTCAAATTGATAAGGACTATAGGTACACTACATCAGGATTTGTGTTCACCCTCAATGACTAAAATGTAGTTTGAAGAAGCATGAAGTAAGGATGCATCGCAGACTTCACTGTGGATGCTAAGGATGTGGCTGCTTATGAAGCAGCAAAATGAGGCAGTATAGTTGATAAACTTCCTAGAAGATTTGGAAGTGGTTCTAGGTATTGATAAGCCGATCACGTTATATTATGATAACAACAAGGCTCTAGCTGACTCTAATGAACTTAAAAGCCATAAAAGAGTGAAGCATACAGAGAGGAAATAACATCTCATCAAAGAGATAGTGCATAAGAATGAAGTGGTTGTTAAAAAGATTAATAAGGCTGATAATTAATGTTGCTAATTTTTTTACAAAGGTTCTTGCTAAAGTGTTCAAGGGCCACCTAAAGAGTTTAGGTCTCTATGAGGCATTTTTCGCGGTCTAGAGTAAGTGTGAGACTTGATGTTTTTGCTAAACATAAGATAGGCTTACTAGGACTTCAGTGCATGTGAGAGATTTTTAGGGAGGTGCCAAAAGGCCTAGTAATTTGTAAATAAAGAACAAACCATTTAATGTAAGACATTTATTATTATATTTTAGTTATTAATAAAGATGATTACTTTCATTTATTGTGCATTTAATATTCCAACCTAGCTTTATCGCATTAATGGAATTAATGATGATATACACATGATTATTTAGATAAACACTGTGAAAAGGGTTAATAAAATACGTGTATTAGGGTAAATGTTAAGATTGGACTCATAGTTTGGGTCGGATCTTTACATTAATAACCATGATTTTTTCGCCATTAATCCAATTAACGTGATATGACTGGATAATGTTTATAAATTAAATGCAAGAAAATGAAAATAATAACTTTATATTAATATATGAATAAAACATTAAATGTTGTACAATAAATATTGTTATTTAAATTACAAACTACTAAGCATTTAGGAAATAGTCTCTAAAAATCTCCACTTGCAGTTAAAGCCCTAGTAAGTCTATTATACGTTTAGCCAAAAATCAAGCTCACAATTGCCCAATAGAAGACGCTTGTTCTTGGAGACCTTCAAACACTTAAGCTAGAGCCTTTGTAAAAGGGTCAGAAGCATTGTTAGTCGTATTGTTCTTGGAGATAAAACATTTGCCCTCTATGCTTTATCTCTTCAATGAGGTGATACTTCATCTCCATAATTCCCCTTTTATGACTTTTAGGTTCTCTAGGGTTAGTCATAGTGCTGTTGTCATCACAATAGAGTGTGATTGGCTTATCTATGCCCGAAACAACTTCTAAATCTATAAGGAAGTTTCTCAATCATATAAGCTGTTTTTGTACTTCACAAGTAGTCATGTACTCCGCTTCTATAGTGAAGTGTATGATGCATCCTTGCTTGATAATTTTCCAAACTATAGGTGCAACAATGAGAGTGTGTACACTAATCCTAATGAGGTATTCCTAGAATCTTTATCAGTCCAAAATTAGAGTTAGTGTACATAGTAAGGATCAAATCCTTAGAATCGTACACAAGCATATAGTTTTTTGTTCTCTAAAGATACTTAATAATATTTTTAGCCGCAATCCAATGATTCAACCTTACATTTGACTGATATATACTATAATGCCCACCGAGTAGCATATGTCATGCCTTGTAGAGCATTTGCATACATTAGAGTTCCTCATGCCCAATCAAGGGAATCCGTCTCATCTCTTAAATATTTTGAGGTGTCTTAGGACTCTATTTCTTGGACGGTGAGATTTCATGCCTAAAAGGTGAATGAATGACCCATTTTGGAATCTCACATTACATACCTAATAAGCATCTCGTCAATGCATGATACTGAAGACAAGGCTAGCATTTTCGTGGATTCATTCCTTATTATCTAGATCCCAAGTAAGAATAAAGCTTTGCCAAATCTTTTATTTGGAATTGGTTAGCTAGTCATTCATTGATATTAGTTAGATATTCTACATCATTCCCAATGAGTAGGATATCATATACATATTACAATATGAATGCTATTTTCTTGATGATTATTTTCTTGTAAGCACAAGGCTCATCATTGTTTCGCTTAAAGCCATAACATTTGATTACACCATGAAATCTTTTGTTCCAAGACTTGGACAGTTGCTTCAATAAGAAGTGAATTTAACAAGCTTTCATATCTTGTTCTCTTTTCCCTTTGATTCGAACCCCTCTTTTTCATTAATTTTGACATCCTTTTCAAGATTTTCATTCAAGAGTATAGTCTTGGCATCCACTTACCATATCATATGTTCATAATATGAGGTAATGGATACGGGGATCTTTATAGACTTTAACATGGAAACATGAGAGAAGGTTTCTTTATAATCCACTTCTCTTTAAGTGAAGCCTTTTCCATATGTCTAGCCTTGAAGGTTAACGCCTTCCCATCTACACATTTTTTCTGTTTGTAGATCCACTTCCCATCTACACATTTTTTCTTTCTCTCTCTTTCGAAGACCTTTCTCGAGGCTTATGAGGGAGGTTGGCCCTGTCGTGCCACCCGCTCTGTGATTTTCGTTTGGCGCACTTGCTCACCGGGTTAGAGTAAGTGCCTCACAATCGCTTTGCAATGACAACGAAGTTGGATCGTGACAGTTGGTATCAGAGCTTTGTTTGCTCCGTTGAAAAGTAATTACACAAATGATCGAGAAGAAGATGATGGGCAAGGCCCAAGTCGACCGGTTGGTTTTGTTGGAAGAAGAGATGATCTATTTGAAAGAGCTCTAAGACACTGTTCGGTTCTTAGAATCTCGCCTGGATGAGATTAATTCCAAAGCCGACCTGATTGACGTGGTAGCTGGCCGTATAGAGGGAATGCCCATCCAAGAGTTGATGATGAGGGTTGAGAACCTCGAAGGCAGAACCTCAAGGCTCGAAACATTCGAGCGCGGTGATAGTTCGTCGGACTCTGTTGCCCGTATGTAAGAGCGCATTGAGAAAATTGAAATCACTCACAGGTCGATGGAACAGTTAGTCACAGACCTTGCGAAAAGTGTCAGGGCGGCACTCGCAGATCTCAAGACTGAGTTAGGCGAGATAAATTTATGTGTAAACCTCACTATGATGGCCGTGGGAAATCAAGCCTCAACTGAAGGCGTAGTTCAACTGAACAAGGTCAGGGTGCCTGAGCCGAAGCCTTTCTGAGGCGCCCGAGATGCCAAAGCTTTGGAAAAATTCTTGTTTGACATGGAGCAGTATTTTAAGGCTACAAACACCGTCGTTGAAGAGTCAAAGGTCACTCTAGCGACGATGCATCTAGGCGACGACGCCAAACTTTGGTGGCGGTCGCGATATATGGACATCCAAGAAGGGAGATGTACCATAGACGCCTGGGAAAAGCTGAAGCAAGAGTTGCGGTCTCAGTTCTTCCCCGAGAACGTGAAAATCCTGGCAAGATGTAAGCTACGTGAACTAAGACATACGGGATTGATCCGAAACTATGTCAAGCAGTTTGCGAGGCTAATGTTAGACATCCGGGACATGTTAGAAAAAGACAAAGTCTTTTGTTTTGTTGAGGGACTAAAGTCCTGGGAAAGGTCGAAACTTTATGAACAAAGAGTTCAAACCTTGTCGGAAGCCTATGCAGTCGTGGAAAGATTGTTTGATTTGAAAATTGATGGCAGCAGTGAGAAAACTCAAGATGTGAGGCGAGATAAGGCCTCCCCGCGACGAGATACATGGAATAGTCGCCCTAATTCTCCCACCAGTGGGGAAGTAGGCCAGTCAGGGACAAGCCAAGGACAAGGGTCACCATCGAAAATAAGGCGAGGACCCTCTCAGCTGAGTGGCTATAATCGGGGACCTCTCAGTTGTTTTCTCTGTAAAGGCCCACATAAAGTATCTGAGTGTCCAAATCGATCAGTCCTCAATGCTCTACGAGCGTCACTAGAGGAAAAGACAAGGGCCAAAGAGGACGACGAAGTCGAGGTGGTGCAGTTGGTAGCCCTTGAAGGGGAGGAAAGAGAAATTCCTCACATCGATGCGCTCAGATATCTGTCAACCTTGAAAAAGAGCGTCACTAGGCAAAAAGAATTATCAAGCAAAGACCTTATGTATGTCGATGCATAGATAAACCATAAGGCAGCGAGAAGCACTATGGTTGACTCTAGGGCCACCCATAATTTTATGTGAGAAACAGAAGCCAAACGTCTGAATTTAAGCTGGAATAAGGATGAAGGACGGATGAAAGCTGTCAATTCTGTAGCCCTAGCCGACTTTGTGACCGTTAGGATGGACGAATTCGATGTCATATTGGGGATGGAGTTTTTGCTCAAGCACAAGGTCATTCCTATACCGCTCGTTGAATATTTAGTCATCCAAAAGTCCAACCCCACGACCGTGAAAGCTAAGATGAAGCACCCAAGTAGTGTGCGCTTACTATCGACCCTTCAAATGAAAACGAGGCTCATCAATGACCGAGACAACTGGTCTCGAGTCGAGATGTCTCCCTGCAAGGACATGAGGCAGAAGTCTGTGATGGGGCAGAAGTTCCCCGATGAAGCTTTCATGCACACAAGGGACAGGGTCAGCTCGAGGCGGCGCCCTTCTGAAGTGAGAAGTCCGCCGATTCCTCTACGCAATGCCTTTGAAGTCTTAGCTGAAGAGGCAGAACAAGCCAACGTCAAGAGTCCGGGCCTGCAGAAGTTTCTTGAAGATAGACGAAGCGGGACGGAGATTGAAGTTTGGTGAGACCGCAAGGATAAAAGGTAAGCCTCGAACGATCTCTGAGTTCGAGTAGAGCTAGTTGATAAGGCCGTCAATGGCTTAAGTGGGGGAGAATGTCACGGTCTTGCTTGTCCAGTGCGTGTTGCACATGGACGCATGAACCTCTACACCCCTTTTCATCATGCTTTTATAATTTTTTGTTAATATTACATGTTAGGATAGTTTCCTTCATTTTTATCTAGGTGTTGACTTCTTGCCATTTTCATATGCAAGGGTGTCACATCAATTATGGTTCAAAATGTACTATAGGGGGGTATGACTTCTTGAAGCTTCCTTCCTACCAAGTGATTATATGATTATAGCAAGCTAGTTGTTGCATTCCTTATTACATCTTGTCATATACTTTTTAAAGACAAAACATATTTCAAAACGTTCTTTCTCTCTCTTTCAAAAACCTTTCTCGAGGCTTGTGAGGGAGGTTGGCCCTGTCGTGCCACCCGCTCTGTGATTTTCATTTGGCGGACTTCCTCGCCGGGTTAGAGCAGGTGCCTCACGATCGCTTTGCAACGATAACAAAGTTGGATCGTGACACTAGGTAACAATCGTCACCAAATACCTTTGCTGTCGCGCGTGACCACGAAAACTCTTTGGTGATGGTTTTTGCCTGTCACCATTTCTGACCGTTACCAAAATACGCGTCATCTTATATCCGTGATTTTAAAAAAAATTTGGATAGACCGTCACCAATTCCCTCTTTTGTAATAGTGTTTTCTTGAGATCTTAGAAGTACATTCCTCTTGTTTCATTGGGGTCACCAATAATTTTTTTGGATTTTTATTTAGCACATAGTTTAGACATCCTTTAGTTTTGAAGTGAAGAAAGACATGTATGTCCTTTGGAAAACTCATAGGGTATCTCTGGACACACTTTGTGAGAATAGTGTTCAAGATAAATAACGCGATTTTCAACGTGTATCCTCAAAACAAAATCATCAACTAAGCAAAGCTTGTCTTTGACCAAACCATTTCTAAAAGGGATATGTTTTTTCTTTGTGAAACAATATTTATTTCAGGTAGTCTAGGCGTTGACATTTCAGACGTTATTCCATGTTCTTCAAGGTAGTTCTAGAACTCTAAGTCCATATACTCTCTATCATGATCCGACCGTAGTGCCTTAATCCTTTTATCTAATGACTCGACTTCTCGACTTTTCAGCCTTAAACTCCTTAATTTTTTAAGAGTTTCATATTTATGTTGCGTTAGATAAATATACTCATATCTAAAGTAGTCATCCGTAAAATATACAAAGTACTCTTATTCTCCCAGTACTCTAACATTCATCGGACCGCATAGGTATAAGCTCTAAGGGTTGTTTGGCTCTATTACCTTTTGACATTAATGGTCTTTTGGTAATCTTGCCTTCAAGATTCATATACAGGTAAATTTGTATCTCTAAACCACTTAAAGAACCATTTTTTACTAACCTACCAATCCTTTTGAAATTTATGTGACCAAATCTTAGATGCCAAAGATATGTGTTGGATTCAAGAGGCACCTTTTGTGTTTTGTTTGATCTACTATTACCGATTGTTTCTGACTTCTCTTTCGTATTATGAATTTTATCCAAGGCATAATGCTTCCTCTGACTAAAAAATTTCTAAAACTACCAAAGCAAGGACTCTATCTTTTCATAAGCAATGATCGTGCTCTTAGGATTATTGGCCGAGGCGCCCGATACAGACGCCAACATATAGATTCGGTTTTTTTGTTAGCTCTATGCCAATGAACATGCATCTTACAAATATTTCTTATTGCATAAGCTACGAGTTCTTGAGGATTATCCACTATTAGAACAAACTTTTTATCGTCCGATGTCAAGAAGAATATTATATTATCCTTTCAAGTGTTATAGTTTTCTCCAGTATATTTGTCAATTGACAGTATTGAGATTAATGATTAAGACATGTTGCTTAATTATAATGTAAAAGAACATTTTATAATTTTGCCATTTAAAACACATCCATACACTTTTTCATAAACGAATTGATTTTGATAACTTCTTAAGTTAGAAAATCATAGGAAACCATATAATGATAATTAATGCTATAGTAAGACTACAAAGGTTTAGAGTCGGTGTCGTCGAAGAATAGGTTAAATTCTCCTTCCTAGCATGAGACTTTCTCAACCAAATACCAATATCAAGATATTTATCATTCCTATGGTTTCAACTACCATTTTTGATCTAGGACTTGGTTAACTTCTAACCAATTGGTTGATAGTGTAACCCTCTAATTCGAACCAGATGATCCTCTCTCAATAAGTGTTTTTAAAGGATGAGTCAAATAACGATAGACACTATAGTGTAAGGACCCTAGTTTCCAAAGGATAAAACTCGAGGTCTTACTTAACTCAAATGCATGTAAAACAGTTATAAAACCAACTTAACAGAAATCAATGTTCATTTATTGAAAAAAATTACTTAGTGTGATCCAAAAATATTTAAATACTTAGTAAATAATAATTATCAAAACTCAAAATTTAAGTAATTCTAGACCTTGAGCACTCGCACGAAGTGCGAGTACAAACACCATCCATAGTGGGATATCGACCACACCCGTACTCTTATATACGACACCTGGAAAAAGTCAAGCAAAATCTACGTAAGAATGGCTAACTGGATGGCCACTCGATCCTTAACACTACTGTAAAAAAAAGGAATATCGTCCCCTCGCTTAACCCTGACAGATCCCTTGTCCGAGTCTAACGATCAAGACACGTCAGATCTAACCACAGCTCGTGCTTTAAAAGAAATATCGTCCCCTTTGAGACATCTCAAAAACTTGGGTTTCCTTTGGAATATTAAAACACCTGGTTCTCATTGAGACATCTATAACTCAATGAATCAATATGGCCAGTTCCCTTTGGAACATCCCGACCCTGACAAATCAATAGATGTGGCTAGTTTACTTTGGAACATCCTGGCCCAACATATATCACAAAACATGAAGCGAAATTTGGTTAGTTCACTTAAGAACATCCTGGTCTAAAAAACATTAGTTATATATCTCTTAAAAATATGAAAACACAACAATTATCACAAGGTATCAAACAAGCTCAATCAACTAGCATACATGTTATTAAAACAAAAACCATGAGAAGGTGTAACAATTCCTTACCTGGCTGATTCCACAAAAGAATTCTTAGCTCCAAATCCATCTGACAGTGAAGACCGGTATTCGAATACGGTTCTAACAAATAAAAAAGTTAGAACTAGCACCTAAAACTATTAAAAACGAACTCAGGACATCGAAATTAAAAAAAAAGACCAAACTTTGAAAAATGGGTTTTCGGGACTCGAGGCACGGTCAAACCCGGTTGACCCAGTCAATGTCGATCAAAGTTGGTTAACTATGAATTAAATATTTAAGATGATCAATTATTTTCAATAAAAACACTGGGATTAATTTTATACAAAGGATTTCTAAACAAGTAAATGGTCAATGATCAATATCAACTAAAGTTGCCAAAAATCAAACCTAACCCACTCTCAGTCTCAACCTTTGCAAACCCAAGGTTCGATTCAAGATTATGGTTCCAAATAGGAAGATAAATTTCTAGGAACACAAAATTATTCTTGAGGAATAACACCAACAAGAAGCGATTACAACGAAAAATGCCTGACGCGAGAACTTTTCTTAATCATGACTACTTATTAAGTTTGAGGAGGAGGTTTCTTGTTAAATATTTCTCAAATCTTGGCTACTGATAAGTGAAAACAAAGATCCATAATGATAAAAATCTCAAAACCCAAGTACTGGAAACAAAGAAATACAAAAGGCGATGAGTTTATTGATTTGACGCTTTTTCATGAAAATTCAAAAAAATCTCCACGATCATATCAAAAATCAAGAAATGTTCAATAATCTATAGCAAGAAGGTTATCTTGTACGAAAATAGAGCAAGATAGAACATGAGAAGCAAAACGACATAAACTTTATAAAACCGCATAAAATTTGCGACAACCACAAAGAGAGAGAAATTTTTTTTTTTGTTTCTTTCTTTAAAACCCCATAAATAAATCAGAAAATAATTTTACTTAGACTGCAAGGAATATTAGAATTACCTTGGATATTGGATGAAGAAAGAAAGTATATCGAAACAAAGATTTGAAGGTTCTCAAAATCCAAAAACGTCAACAAATCCGCCTAGAGTTATTGGCTATAAAAGGATGGTTTCTTGACTTAAAATGTGTTTTAAACTCATGTTTCAAAAGTGGAAATAACTTACATTGAAGAACTATAAACGTTGAAGAACCACAAACAATAAAACACGAGGAAGCGTTCGAACTTCTTTTGGTGTTAGCGACAACAAGAGCATGGCAAAGGGAGGAGCATATTTTCAATATTATGGGAAGAAGACTATGATGTGGAAACCCTAATCGAAGATGGAGTATTTATAAGGCAAACTCTTGGATTATTACGATTTGACCCCAAACTTTTTAAAATTGCCTATTTGACCCCATTTTTCTTAGAATAATATTTTAACCCCTATGGACTAGGGGCGTTCATTGGTCGGTCTGTGTGAGTTTTTTGGTGAAAATTGACAGCGAATTGACCCTATCGATTTGCTTGAAAATAAAATTGAATAGACCGGTCAAAACGGTCGGTTAATTCATTTTTTCCCTTTTTTTAATTAAAAAACATATTCATCATACATTTTTATTAGAGCTTTGAGAATTAATTTAAAAAATAAACATATTAAATACTTTTTAGAAATAATTTTAAAATAATTTAATAATAAATAGAACTAAGTATATGAAAAATACAAATATTATATAAAGGAAATTTTTTTTAACCGACCAATCCAACCGACCGACTTAACCGACCAAACCGATCGAAAAATCAAGTTAAATGTTTGTTATAACCGACACCGACCGACATATACTTGAAAACCGACCCCTGCCCTTAATTTTATAGGTTTCGGTCGGTCGAATCGGTTTTCTTGGATTGTATGAACACTCCTACTATAGACTTAAAGAATTATAACCATAGGATATAATCAATAATTAACACTCAAATTCAAAGATATCAACTTAATTATATAATTAAACTATTCGAAAATTTTGGGGCGTTACACTCAAACCTTTCCCGTTTGAGAAACGCGCCTTGATATTGATCCTAGTAAACACACACCGAAGAAAAAGGCCAGATGACCTCATGTTACAAGTTCTTGGTGGAGATCGAAGGATCAATTGACACTAACCTTTATTCCACTATATATTTAAATATGGTTCCCTTTTACTTAGATGAACTAGTCTAAACTTGTTCATCCAAGTTTCTATCTTTACACATATAACTATTATATTGGTTAGAAAGATTTTAGTATGAATTACCGAGTTCTTTTAATTAAAACCCTAATCTCACATTATTTGAGCCTACACAAAATGATCTACAACTTTAGTCATTTCATCCTCCAGTCACGTTCCAAGGTTGAGGTATTCCGTAAACCATCCTTCGACAAAACCTTCCTTAAGCAAGGTCCCTTCAAAATCGTTATAGATTTAAATTGCACTTTAATTAATCCTTTTAACTCCAAATCACTTTTATTAATTATTAAGAATTACCCCTTTTAAACCATTTTCCAACTATCACTAGAACTTAGGCACCCAAACTTAGTACTTATATTGTACACAAGTTTAGGTTATTTACTTTGATATAGATCCACATGTATGTACCGCATACTTGTCCAAGTGTTCATATTAATAACCTTGGACTTATTGCGATTTACTCCAATTAATGCGATAAGGTTTGATGTTGTTTATAATTTAAAAGTGCAATATATGAAAATTATAACTCTTAATTAATAACTGAATAATTCATTACATATTGTTCTTTAAATTATAAACTACTAGGCTCTTTGGGCACAATTCCTAATCAGTTACTCTTATGCTCTTCAACTTTAGGAACATTTTATAATTGTTTATTTGTTACCAATTGTACTACCTTATAATTTTGACAATACTTTGGATTGATTATTTAAAAAACTTATTGTGCTAGTTGTATCGACGATGAATGGCTCATCTTTGTACCAAAATTGAGACGTATTAATTGAACACAAACCTTGATTGAAATGCGATCTATCTTTTCCGATATCAATGTTGTACATGTTGCATTTTAAAGTCATAGCTCATCTTCTATTAGCATACACGACAAAATCACTTCCTTTAGTACCTCGTAGTTGTTCAGCTATTCTTCTTCAGCTCCCCCTTTTCTAGGCACCTTAACATCGCTATGCTGTGTTCTTCGATGTTTTTCAATCTCAAGAATGTGAAAACCTAACATAATTAACTATACATGTAACATGTAGTCTAATTAGAGTACTAGGATCCATCCCAATTGCTTACAAATTATTGCACTTATTTCCATTTTGACGTTATTTTAGCACTTCTATTTTAAACAAATCAAAAAAAAAAATTGTTTGTGTTTTTTTTTTTTTTTTTATTAATGTTTGTGGGATTTAGTGCATAAAGCCGAAAAAATGCTAAATTTTGTTTAATTTAAGTCGTTATCTTGTCTCAGTTATTAAGAATGTACGAATGCAAGCTTCGTATATTATTAGGAGATAAACGCTTTAGTGTCATTTCTCCCATTGGTCTTGCATTCCTTTTGTACACTTAGTACTTCCCAAAGTAGTTTGTTATCTTCCTTGTTAAACTTTGTTTCAATCCCACTAAGAAACAATCGTAATTACATGCATGAATTGTTTCGTAAGTCAATCCTAACTCACAAAACTTCTTATTTGCCTCTTCGAACAAACCAAGTATTCAATTATTGTCAGGATCCGATTCTTTTAACAATCTCAACGAGTTAAAGGATGTAATGACCTTCATATACATCAATTTCAAAAAAAAGAAAAAAGAAAAAGAAAAATAGAGAATCGAGTAAATCCATGATATAATTGAATGAATGCTTCATTCATTAAATCAATAAAAGATGTTTACCGATCGTTTTCTAAGCCATTATTAGGTGCAACATTTTCATAACTATTATTTTTTTTCTTCGTCTATAATTGATTCCACAATACGATGGTTCATGTCATTTAGCGTTTCCAATATTCAATTTTTGTTATTATGCTCACTCGACTCAAATAAGTTCACCCTTTCAACGTGTATTGGCATAACTAATTGACTTTTATACTCAAGTATGTTCGATGGTTCTCCTTTGTTTACCCAATGACTATTACATTAGAAGAAATCATATACGAACAAACTTTCTACTCCTGTAATGGGTTTTCCATAACAGATTCATATATTTTTGCATGGACATCTCATTTTCCCACACGATTGACATGAGATTTGCAATTTTTAGAGATTAGTTGACACCTTCACCATACTCATATGACCGCTTGTTTCTAATTTTTATCCAATATATGTTCATCTTTACACCGCCTTCAATTATCCAATCTAAAGATTTTACGTACTAAAATCCTACCGCATTTAGACGAACAATTAGAGAGAGACATTATGTAGGTTCATATATAAGCCTAGAAGTCGATATGATTAAGAGTGGTGATGAGGAGTCATTTTTATGGAAAGGTAATGAGGAGACCGGTGGTTTTGAATATCATCAATACGATAAAGAATCTAAAGAAGTGGATTCCCTACTAAGAACAATTGAATCCAAACACAAATATAAGCTGATGTGCACAAATTAACCCAAATAGTAAAGACTTCATATAAGGATTTAGCCAACCATTTAATAAAACCATCATACGTCAAACTCATAAATTTTTAATTCTTCAAAATCCGACTGACCCATAATATATTAATGGGTTCAATTGTTATGTAGTGTCTTTTAATTTTTCAAAAGCCGGTTGACCCATAAAAGATAATGGGTTCAACGTTTTTACTTATATTACTTCAATATTTTAAAATTTTAAAATTAGCCAACGATTTCATAACGTCAGCCTATATAAGAACATGCCAATGGTTATTTTAAAACGTTGACTAAACTTATGCTGTGTCGATGAGTTTGAAAACTGTCGTGCTGATGATTTTTGACCGACGGTAAAAAATCGTAGATCAATACTCAAATTCTCGTATTGCCACCCTCATTAGTTGTAGAGCTAAAAAAAAAAGTTTATTATTACAGTCAAAATACATTATCCATGAATAGTTTATTGTAACCAAAGAGGGGAGAAACCGACCAAATAATTTTGCATCTAAATAACAAAATTTTATGAACGTAAAAAACATTTATTTCAAAAAAAAAAAGAATGTTTTAAAAATATAAAGAAGGTTAAATTGGACTGGATTCTCGAGAGAGGAAAGAAAACTAAAAAGGACTAAAAAAAGTAAACTTGTTAGTAAAATTATTTGTAATGAGAATGATTGGTTTAGACAGACAATTTGCAAGTGATAGTTGCAGAGAAAGAGAAAAGAAAGGGTAAAAGGGAGACCAAATTTCAAAGGACAAATAAAATAGCAGAGACAAATGATTATGATAATTTGAACCTTCACACAACAACTTCATTGCTACAAAAAACCATGTGTGTTCAATTATATGATTCCACCTAGCTAGTAATATTAACATACACTACAACCCCATTTCTTTTCCATATCCTAATAATTCATTAACTTTAAAAAATCAATTTAAATAAATATTTTTATGACTAAGAATTAGATTGTCAGAATCAAATTTACTCAACCTATCAACTTCAACATGATATGTATTAAATTTTTATGTCAACCAGTGAGAAAATTTTTTAGTTAGCCTAGTTAATTTAACTCATCTATCAACTTACGTTTTTAAATTTATTGATAGTTTAACATAATATAAATACATAATAATCTACCGGTAGACAACCATTGAATTTAATAGTTCGCTCCTCTATAATTTGAAAGCACATATATTCTCTTTCCCTGACATGTATTGATATATCTTTTCTTTTTTATATTTAGTTTGTTTATGAAATGTGAACATAAAATCTCAATTTTATTTTTAGGTTACAATATTGGGAGTGGGAACTCAAACCACAGATCGAGTAAATGTCAGTGCATCACTAATACTAGCTGAGCTATGTGTCACAACCCTACTTCGTTGTTGTTGCAAAGCGATCGTGAGACACCTGCTCTAACCTAGCGAGCAAATCAGCCAAACAAAAAACGCAGATTGGCTGTCACAACTTGTGCAACCTCTAATCATGAGCCTAGTGAAAAGATTTTCTAAAAAGAGAGAAAGAAAGTTTGAATATACATTTTGTCTTTTGAAGGCTATATGAAAATACAACAATGACCACTTCAACTATATTGCATTCAATATATAACTAAGTAGGAAAGAAGCCTAAAGAAGTAATACCTTATACTAAATTTTGGGCCATGTGGCAGGCTTGTATGTCAAAATGGCGAGGAGTGATACGGCTCCAAAACATAAAAAAAATAACAACATGAAAAGTAAATCCTATACTAAAAAAACATGATAAAAAGAGTACATGAAGCCACATGCAACACGTACTGGACAAACATGACCATGATAATATGCTCACTTTAGCAACTTAAAATCTCAAATAGTAGACTGCAAACCACACCTTGCTTGAATAAGATTTATTTTGATAAGTTGTATACCATCTATGATTTTTGTTTTTTGTTTTTTTTTTGAGAATAGATAATCATATGTATGAATTTTACTCAATTGATTCCAAACCTTTATACCAATACGGTTATCTTTCATTTACATAGACAACTCAATTTAAATGAATATGAATATAGGTAATTTAAATATACTACCACTAGTTTAAGTTTATAATATTTTTATTCATAAATATAAAGGTTCTAGTTTCTATTATGTCATTTTGAAACTACGAATCTCTATTGTATATATTCTTAAAGTAAATATAAATAAATAATATAAATGTAATACTAACAAACAAATAATATAAATGTAATACTCATCCACTCTTCTGTAACCATCCGCATGTGGTTTTCATTTTATCATTTAATTCCGTTAATGGTAGAGAATTTGATAGATAAAAATACATACAAAGTATATAGAGAGAATCACAGATCTGTTTGTATCATTCTTCTTCTTAATTTTTTTGGTGTCGTATATCTACTCTTCCTTTAAAAACTACATCATTTTTAATTTGGAAGAGTGAAGGTGCAGAAGAACCAATAACTCAGTTGTCAATAGTGTTTGTTGATGTATTAGTCTTATCGTTCGAAATGATTATTGGATTATGCTAAAAATGTAATTCAATTAAATTCATTTCAACATATTAATAAAACTATCAAATTATGTTCGCTTTTCTAATTATTATGGGTAAATTAAAAATAGTTCAACCGTTAGATTTAATCAGCTCACTAGTAGTTTTCAATAAATTTACTGAAAAGAGGAGTCAAATTAAAATTTTGAAAAAAATCAATGAAAATTTGCTACGTGGAAATCATTTTTAAGAAAATGCAAAATAAGTGAATGAAAATGGTTACGTGGAGTAGTTTCTTCTATAAAATATATATATAATTTATTTATTTTTATTTTTTTGTTATAATGCATATTGCCTTATTTTCAATTTATAAAAAAATGGGCAGAATTGCTTATAAAAAAAAAACGTTTATAAGTACGTATATATGTTGAACCATTATACTACTAAATCATTTTATTCTAAGTTTATGTTCAATTTAAGTACATATATAAAAAAAAGATTTGCAATGATGATGATCCTAAGTAGAGTCAATTGTTCTAATAGAGCTTAATTATGAGAAAAAAATAGTTACATGGAATGCAGACAATTAATCTAATATCACTTCAAAAAAAATTATTCTAATAAAGCAAGCCCATTATGTCAAGAGAGCTCATTAGTCAAACTACTGTGCTGTCCAGCTGGAGGTTAATGTACTAGTATTTTTTATATTGGTTGAAAATTACTTTTGTTTGTTTCTACTTTTCTTTTTGATTTTCTATATAAATAAGTCATTGTACAGAAAAGACAATATATTTGGAAATATATGTACTGCTTCTACTTTACTCTTTCTTTGTAAAACATTGTGATGGTATCAGAGCTTCAAGAAAGTCTAATCGACTAGCTAAAAAATTATGAAGCAAGTCTTCTTCAAAAATGAGTTCTTCGCCAGATCGAAGTCAATCAGATATTGTAGCCCCGGTTGTCACTGAAAAATAGTGAATATAGGGAACAAGATTTCGACGGTCAAGTTAGAAGAAGACAATTTCTTGTTATAGAAGTTGCAGGTCTCAACAGCATTGCGAGGTCATGGATTGTTGAGATTTGTTAATGAAGTTGGTGAAGTTCCGACGAAGTTCTTGGGTGTTGCTGAAAGTTCGGAACAACAAATTTTGAACCCAGAATATGAAGTTTGGGTAAGACAAGATAGTTTAATTACTGTTTGGCTTCTAGGTTCAATGTCGAACTCAATTTTATGAGAAATGATAGACTGTGAAACATCGAATCAGGTATGGAAAGTTTTGAATGCAAGATTTGCATCTAGGAATCTTGCACAGGTCTTAGATTTACGACTGAAATTAGAAACAACCAAGAAAGGGAGTATGGAGCATGAAGAGTATTTCTTGAAAATCAAGAACTTAGTCGATTCACTAGCAGCAGCATGGCGCAAAGTTTCTCATGATGATCATGTGATGCACATTTTGGCTGATCTTGGATCAGATTTTGATTCAACAGTATCTGTGATTGCGTAAAAAGACGAAACTCCTTCTCTTCAAAAGGTGTATTCTCTTCTACTTACTCAAGAAAATCGTATATCCAGAAATTTGTTAACAAATTCAGATACTTCAGTACCCACAGTTCATCTTACTACACAGTCTTCTTCAAGAAATAATGGTTCTCAGGTAAATTCAAACTCAAATGCTATAAGTGATAATAAGAAAAAAAAATTCAAATGGAGGAAAAGGCAAAAATCAATGGAATGGCAATAACAAACCATGGTGTCAAGTATGTGGGAAGCCTGGGCATACTGCTTTGAAATGTTATTATTGGCCTGGAAGACAATCTCAGAATCAGAATACTTCAAGTTCAAATGGACAAATGTATGCTAGTTCATCAAACAGAGGGTATACTCAGCAGCCAATGCATTTCTTACGAATGAATTCAACAGAGAGACACAATGGTATCCTGATTCTGGAGCCTCTAATCATGTTACTAATGATCTTGCTAATTTGAATAGTGCATCTGAATATCAAGGAGATAATCAAGTTCACATATTGGCAATGGAACAGGTTTGCAAGTATTGAATATTGGTGAAACTGTTGTTTCTCTCCTAATTCTTTTAAATCTTATAGTTTCAAATTATCTAATTTGTTACATGTTCCTCAAATAACCAAGAATTTGATCAGTGTTAGTCAGTTTGCTAGGGATAACAATGTATTTTTTGAATTTCATCCATTTTTTTTGTTTTGTGAACGACCTAGCTACTGGCCAAATTCTCCTTCAAGGCAAGGTAACTGATAGACTATATGCATTTAACCTTCAAAAAGTGTCTTCCCAACACTCTACAAGTCCTAAAACTCATGTTCGGTCATCTCTTCCTGTTCAAGTAAATAATGCAGTTTTATCTTCTCAAAATCAAATGTCTTCATTGTTTGATATGTGGCATAGGAGACTTGGGCATCAAACCAAGAAAACTGTATGTGATATTCTAAAAAGTTGTAATATTTCTTGGCCAAAAGTCAATAAAGAAAATATGTGTCATGCTTGTGCTGTTGCAAAATCTCATTCCTTACCTTACTCTCCTTCTTTAACTATATATAAATTTCCACTAAAGCTTATTGTAGCTGATGTATGGGGACCTTCGTTCAAAGCCTCCCGGTATAATTCTCATTACTATATTAGTTTTGTGGATGTCTACTCTAGATACACATGGATATATTTTCTCAACACTAAGAGTGATGCTTTCAAAATGTTTCATCTATTTAAATCAAATGTCGAAAAACTTACTGGAAGGTCTATTCTTAGACTACAAACTGATAATGGGGGAGAGTTTAAATCATTTACTCCTTATCTAAAAAGTCAGGGCATTGAACATAGGTTCACTTGTCCTTACACATCTCAACAAAATGGGATAGTGGAAAGAAAACATCGTCAAATTGTTGATATGTGTCTAACTTTGTTGTCTCAAGCCTCTTTCGTAAGAAATTTTGGAAGATGCTTTTACTACACCAGTATATATTACTAATAGACTGCCAACTATTGTACATTAGTTATCTCCTCTTGAAAAGTTATTTGGTCAGAAACCATGTTACAAAGAACTAAAAGTCTTTGGGTGTTACTGTTTTCCTTGTCTTAGACTATATAATAAACATAAAATTCAAGCTAGGTCTGTTCCATGTGTTTTCCTAAGCTACAGTCAAATTCAAAAAGGATTCAAATGTCTTTCTGCTGAATGGAGGTTGTATATATCTTGAAATGTCCAATTTGATGAAACAAAATATCCAACTAATAAATTTTTCTTTCTTGTGTTAAACCAGCAACCTAACCAAATAACTACAAATTTACAAGTATCTTCTTATAAACAAGTGGGTACAATACCTGTTTCCCATGCTTGTCCTGCAGCTTCCTTTCAGCCCACTGCCCAACACTGTCCTATAAACAGTTCAACAACTGCAGGAGTTGAAAACCAGCAGTATAGTACAACTTCTTTGGCAGCAGCTCCTTTAGCTAAGTCAAATCCAACGTCTAGCAAACAAATTATATCTACCACATGTCCTTCACAACAAATAAATGATACATCCAATCAAACAAATACTACTCCATCTTCAAATCCTTCTTCTATTCCTTCTGGTTTACAAACAACAGTTTCTCAAACTCAGTCTGCAGCTGGAGATTCATCTGAGCAATGTGAACTGTCTATTGTGAATAAACATAGTATGGTGACTCGTGGAAAAAGTGGTATAAGAAAGCCCAAAGTGCTGCTTGCTGAATGTTCAGAAAGGGAGCCAAGATCTGTTCAAGAAGCTATGAAGAATCCTCACTGGATGAAAGCTATGAATGAAGAATATAGTGCCTTGCAAAATAATGAGAC
>JBBMEG010000359.1:0-15689 GCA_037832605.1 Cyclanthera cordifolia
TAAACAAAATTCGAGTTTGTTATCAACAAAATATTAATTAATTAATTAATTAAAATTAATTAATTTGAGATAATAGCAAAAAAGTCAACAAAATAGGCCTAATATCTTTTGGTACATGTACAAGTAACCAGACTGAATTTGACTACGTCGACTCAATTTCAAGGTTCATGACTTTTAATCCATTCCTCCCGGTCAATATCCTCTATTGTCTTTCCAAAAGACAGAGGATCTTCAACATTATCTTAGATAACGTTTGATATCTTTAAGATACCTATATAGGGAACCAAATTTTTTCTAATCCTTCCACTGCGTCGAGGTAGACGACTTTCCTGACTGGGCCAGATTTGACCATCAAATCCCAATGATTCATCAACTATCCTAACTAATGTGTTTCCAGTATCCAATGCCAATGATCTGTCAACAACCCTTGTTGACCAACCTACAACAGCTCTTGTTGTAGGAATCATAACATTATCAAAATTTAATTCTTTCAACACTACTACCGATCGAGGTTTCTGGTCTCTAACATAACCCTCTTCTAAGAATGTTGTGTTTGTCGAAACAACCACTTTATTCTTATCTGGGCTATATAAATAACTCCTTCTCGTTTTCTTCGGGTAGCCTACAAATAGGCATAGTTTTGAACGTGGTTCTAACTCTTTTGGTTTTGTAGCCAGCGTACATGTCGACCTTCCACAAATCCTATAGTGGCGTAAGCTATCTTTACGTCCTTTCCATAACTCATAGGGTGTCTTCAAGACACTCTTTGATGGAACCGTGTTCAAAATATTTAATGCGGTCTCCATCGCATATTCCCACAACGATATTAGCACTTGAGCAAAACTCATCATTGACCGAACCATTTCGAAAAGGGTTCTATTTCTTCTTTCTGAAACTCTATTTTTAAGAGGGGTTCCAGGGGCTGAGAGTTGAGACATTATCTCATGTTCTACCAATTAGTTTTGGAATTCCAAGTCCATATACTATCCCCACCATTCGATCGTAGTGTTTTAATCCTTCTAGCTAATTGATTCTCAACGTCAACTTTAAACTCTTTGAGCTTTTCAAGGGTTTCTAATGTATGTTGCATTAGATATCCATATCTTGGGTAGTCATCCGTAAATGATAAAAAGTAGTCAGACCCTCCCCGAGCTTTAACATGTATCGGGCCGTAAAAGTTTGAATGTATAAGTTCTAAGGGTTGTTTGGCTTTTAGCTCCCTTAGTTGTAAATGGTCTCTTGGTCATCTTGCTTTCTATGCAAGATTCACATATAGGTAAAATGTTCATCTCTAACCCAGTTAGAAAACAACTTTGTATAACCTTTCAATCCTATTGAAATTTATGTGACTCAACCTAAGATGCCAAAGATATGTTTTGAATTCAGGAGAAATTCTTTGTCGTTTGTTCTACTATTACCCGTTGAAATCACAGTCCTATCCCTTTCAGGAAACTCTTCCTAATATTGACCCTAGTGAACACATACCGTAGGAGGTCGAGTCAAAACTGCCAACACATGGCCCCATTTGGATCTCACGATGTAATTTTGATGGAGGTCGTAGAATCAGTTGACATCGATCATTCTCCCACTATCTATTTAGAAATAGGGTTCCCTCCCACTCAGATGAACTAGGCTAAACTCATAGGTCCCAATCTTTTACCTAGTTGGTTAAATTAATTTTAATGTGAATTACCGAGTTTTTAAACTAAAAAACTTAATCACATGCACAAAATGATCTATAAATCATGGTCGTTTCAACCCGTCAGTACCTTTATCCTTTAGCAAAACCTTCATTAGGCAGAGTTTCTTTCCAACTAATCATTACATAATCAAATTACTCTTTAATTAATCTATCAACTAAAGATCAATTAATTAATCATATTAATTATAATCACTTTTATGGATGATTAGACTCTACAATTTTAAAATATTATATTCATTTTTGTAGAAGTTTAAAATGAATACGTGGGTTCTATTTTGAAAAACTAATTTTTAAAAAATAACATACATAATTCACACATTCATCATAATCAAGAAAAAAAAATAATAATAAAACATCCAATATTTATTTGTTAGATCTACCTGAACCATCCTAAATATGGAATCTAATTCCTAAAATATATCTAATATATTTAACACATATTTAGGTTGCATGAATCTTTTTAACCTATGGTGTGATTTTAAATCTATATGACATACTTTATACAACAATCAAGGCATGCAAACAAGTAACATATAATTTAAAACAGTAATTGACCGATTTAATGTTTGGGTTCTAGGAAATTAAATAAAATGCAATCCTATTACATTTATTTCTCTCAGACATATATTCGGTCTTCTCTTCTTGATCTTCAGGAATCTTTGATAAGGCAAGAACGGACCCTTTAAAATATTTCCAAAAATATTTTAATATTTAAATGAACACCAAATTTAAAAATTTCCAAAAATTATCCCATCAAAAATCTTTCAAAGATAATTGATTTAATTTTAAAATCTTTATTGATTATCTTTTAAAATTTATGGCTACCTATATTTCCTAAAAATATTAACCATAATTAATTATTTTATATTTTTCAAAAATATTGAATTTTAAAAGATAAAATATTTTCAAAAATTATTATTAGGTCAAATAAAAAAATTCAAGATATTCCAATTTAAATTATCTTTCAATATAGTCCAAAAATGTTGGTCAAATCTAAATTTTCTTGAATTAAATCTCAAATTACCATTTCAATATCTTCCAAAGATATTTGATAAATTACTCTGCATTTAGATTATTGATATTATAAAATATTACTGTTATAATAATTATATTTAATTTGATTTTGAACAATAACAATTATATCTAAAAAACCCTGACATTAAATACAAATTAAATTTGTATCATAAATGTATGAATATGACATAGACATGGTGGATGTGGATTTATGCAACATTATGTATATACGAGGGTTGGATCCTAAGTTGGCCACTTATTTTTGTGATTTATTCCGTGCTGCGAACGAGCCGTCTTGCGCCCCAGCCCAGACAGCCGCTTGCGCTCGCATCAATGCCTAGTCAGAGGTGTTTTTTTTTAAAAAAATCACAATCTATTCATAAACATAATTATTTATTTATTTTTTTTAATTTTTTTTTTTGGTGTTCTTGATTCATGTTGTTTAATTTTTGACCAATTCCAAATTGAAAAAAAAAAAAGGAAAAACAATAACCTTACAACATTCCAATACCCAATTTCTTGGTTTACCAGAGATCTATGAAAATTTAAAATTCATAATGCCAAACAATAAATCTTCAGTCAAACACAATTACAATATAATTCATTCAATGAAAATAAAATTGAACCCACCAATAAAAAAAATTCAAACAACACCTTTTGAGCCTTAGCTCTCATATTAGTTGTTGAAAATTGTGGGGTATGAGCATGCATTTAAACGCCACGGAAGCGTGTGAGTAGGATCATGGTCAAATAATCTAATTAATTAACTTTAGATTAATCCAATTATCCGAGTGGTTGGTGGGAAGCTTTTTAGCTTAGGGAGCTTGGAAGTATTTTTGGAGAAAAAACAGAACTCAATTGCATAAAAGTTTCTCTATTTGAGAATTAATTTACTCCCAATTGAGTGAGATTAGAATGAAGACCTCCTATTTATACTAGAAAAGTGAATATTTAAAATTATGAAAATATAATATTTTTTTATATCAAATACTAAAAGATATTAGGAGAAATCAAAGATTTTCCATCCTAATTTAAAATTAGTTTTATTTATTATTAATTGATATTTATCCAATAAATCTCAACTCCATAATATATCGAATATATTAATTTTTCTACAAATAGTAATTATTAATTCAATTAATATGTCCAAAATATTTAATTAATATTCCCCATTTAATAATTATCCAATAATTATTAAACAAATATGTCTAACATATTTATTAAAATTTTGCTTTAAATAATTATTTAATAATTATTTAAACTTAATATATCCAACATATTATTAGTTGAGTTCTCTCAATAATTATCCAATATTTATTTATTATTAATTTATCCAATAAATTAATTTCTTCTTATTAATATTTATCTAGAATATAGAATTGATACATCCAATATATTGTTTAGTTAAGTTTATCCATTAAACATAACGCTCATATTAATTATGCTCAACATAATTTTCAAATTCATTCTCTAATGAAACAGTGTACCAGCAATTGAGCTAGCTCGGGACTAGTGGATCTACAGATTGAAAGCTACAACGACATGAGATCCAATCCCTGCTTGTTAAAATCAGGCTTATTCCACTAAAGGTCTGTGCTGAACTCTTTTGCACTATAGGACGAGTTAAATTCCACGGATATAATCGGTCATCTATCATATGATCCTTCACGAGCTTGTTCGTGATTCACAGTTGGGACAAAAAATCTGTTCTACCCATGTGATTACATCTTTCTTCTTAAATGTCAGTGATTCCTCTAAAGAGCAAGTTGTTAATAGCCAGACTATAAATCAGTGTCCTCTCGAGCCAATGATAGGTGGATACCCTTTTTTCAAGTCCTAAAATCATTTCTTAAGGGAACAACTCTACATCTTCCACAATATTAGGGAAGGCGTGAATTCCTTCTTGTGACGTTGCGTTTCCAACTACTCATTACGACAATCTCCAACGTGGAAGGCTTATTGACCTAGTGCTGTTTTACTGGTCTCACACATGCACATCAAAGGACGTTATCATAAAGCAAGAGTTTGCAACCCACTCAAGATTAAGATCACATCGACATACGATCATCCTTAGCGAAGTAGTTGATACGAGTTTATAACAAAAATTACAAGTTCAATCATAAAACTTCTGATCCAATCATATGCAAAAACTTCTTTTTGCATAGGCACACTCACTCATCGTAGAATCAAGAACCTCCAAGCTCCCTTCTCTAATACCCGCTGGAACTGATCAAAGGCGTCAACCAAGGTGAGCTTTTATTTACAACATTTCAATCACCTAGGATAAATTGCATGTAGATTAATTGGATTAATCTAAAGTTAATTAATTAAATTAGTTAATTTGAAATTTTTGTTATTTACACGCTTCCACTGCAATTAAATGCATGCTCCCACCCCACAATTTCAAACAGTATTTATGTTGGACTAAGCAACTGCAGTTTGTTTCTACGATGACCAGGAGATGAGTGTGGTCTCACTGAAGACAAAAAAAAAAAGTTGCATAGAACTAAGATTTTTATGTCGATTTATTTACATTCATCCATAAATCTTCGTGTAAACCTTGAAAACGTGGCACTTTTTATTGAATATTTTTGGTCAATAAGAAATTGGCATGTAATTTGCAAACCAGTGACAAATTTTAATTAATTTTCGACCAATTACAAATCTTTATTTGTCCCGTAACTAATTGGATCGCACGCTTGTTCATTTAAAATTTAGGTTCAAATTAAACTACAACCAAGTTCATGTAGTAAGCTAAAGGAACAAGTCCAATGGTCAGATCAAAGGCACATGAAGCTCGAAACCACAAGTGCATGTGAACTCTATAAATAATTTCATTTGCAAAAACTGAAATTGAAAACCTTTAATAAAGACTAAAATCTCAGAGACTTCAAGAGCATTAAGCTAGAGAGAATTTAACATCGATTAGTCTAAATGTAGAAGCATTCAAGATCATTCAAGAATTCATAGATCAAGCTTTAGAACTAAGAACGCTCATTGATAAAGACTTTTTTTTTAATCATTTGTTCATGTACAAGGTGAAGATTCAATCTTCTACCTTTTGAGAACAAGATTGTAAATCTTTGTATTAATGCATTTAAAATTCACACATTCACAAAAATATTTGAAGACAAAGATTAGTGATCATGACACACGTACAAATCAAATCAATAAATATTTAAACTTTATTTACCCATTCTTATTTCTATATGTTGGGAGAAATTGTGTGAACACATGTTTTTCTCCAAAATCATATTGACTTCATATATTATATCTGATTTATAATTCATAGATGCATGTGATAACTCTCAGATATGACAGTTAATTACAATCAGTAAAGGAGTTTTTAGAGAAACGATATTATTTTTTAGAAGATTTTGTGAATCAGCAATTTTAGCATAGAATATGATTTGTCAGCAATTATTTGATTATCAATATGCATGAATGTGTGATCAACTATATTTTTAATCTTATGAGATAAGTTATGACTAGGAGAAAACGCACTCCCCTCACCCCAACCAAGCGCGCCCCATGCCCATGCCTATGCATTTGCCAAGTTGGCCGTACCAACAATGTTACCAAGACTTTGGCGCTCTTGCCTTAGTCCATATATACGGTAGATGTTTTAGCTTATTAACTTGGAACTAAATTTTCTTGTATGTCTCACATTCTTATCCAAGTGTTTGTCTAAATTACCATAGACACATTGTCATTAATCTCATTAATGCGATAAAGTTGAATGACATTGGAATATTAAATGCATAATTAATGAAAATAATAACCTTTATTAATAACTGAAATATAACATTAAATACTTAATATTAAATGTTTTGTTCTTTATTTATAAATTACAATGTCTTTAGGGCACACCTGCTAATAAATTTATGTTTTCGAACTCTTGCCAATAATTGTTGAATCATAAAATATAAAAAAAATCAATCCAACAACAATTTCGTGTTTTTTCATATTTGATTAATCATAAGAAAGTTAAAGGTTATAAATCTTGAATTTTTGAAGCTTAGTTAATCAAATTGTGAATACGATCTTTCAAATATTATATATTTATTGTCATAATAAAAAAATTTATAAAGTGAGAAAGAAGAATAATCATTTCGGAGTAAGATAATTTTTTTAATATTTCTCCATAATTTTTCTAATATTTCTCAATGGTCAATGACACATTTTTTCAAAATTATTTAAAATATTTTTCATTCAAACATAACTACGAAGATGTTTTTTAATAGCTTAGGAATTTTTAAAAGTTCGTGGGTATTTTTGAAACTAAACTTTAACAATTTCATCCAAGTTAATGATAAAGGTATTTCTTAAACATTTTGTAATGTTCTGGAGTATTTTTGAAATTTTTCAAAGTTCAAACACAATTTTACAAAAACCCCCCAAAATTTAGGGCATATTTGATAATTTAGCCAATTAAAATAATCTCTTTTAGTACTTTAACTATCGATGGAAAGTCATTAAACATAACAGTATTTTTGTTATTTCACCACGGCAGCCCATTTTTATTAACTCTTTTTTTTTTCTTTTTTTTATAGAAATTTTGACATTTGGTAAAATTGGTTAAGAGGTTATTTAACCACCTAAATATTGTAATATGTGGCCAAACCTATATTGTTCATATGCACTCATTTAATTTGTATAAATTAGTGGTTCCACTAACATAATTCTTAAGCTTTAGATTTTACTTACTTTTGAAAGGAAATTGTCAAAATTAAGAGACTTAATTTTGTTTAAGTCTTGGAAGAAAATTGTTAAGAGCTAAGTGGGTTGGAGTAAAATAGAAGTAACCAGAGGGGTGTTTGAGTAATTTTACTCAAATTTGCAAGATAGAGAAAGCAAAGGGGGAGTTTGTAAAACACTTCCCCCATTTTTGCTTTGGCCAAGAGCTACACAGACAGAACAATAGAGAGACCCCAGGCGAGGGGGTCTCGACCAGAGATCAACACCGCCGCCGGCGACGACTGTGGCGACGGTCCACCCTGGCTGCAGCTGTCTTTGACAAATCCAGCCATTTCTTGGCCGGAATTTGGAGGTTCTTCCCTTTAGAGTGACTTTCTTGAAGGCTAGGGTATGTGTTCAATTTGAAGATTCATCAAATTAAAGGTTCTTGAAAATATTTTTTGAAGTTCAAGAGGAAGCAAGAGGTCTTGATTTATTCCATTAGGTTTTTTCTTTCCTTTTTACCTAGTTCCTGAATAAACTAAGCAATTTTCTTGAACAATTTAATTAGATTCAAAATTGTATCACTTGTGTTGTATCTTGATTATATTCTTGTGATTGTATCTGGAATATTGAGCTCGTTTTTGATTAAATCCTCTGATAAAATTGTCTCACATAGGCTACGCCTTAGGTGTTCGTGGACGTAGGACCAACATACCGAACCACGTATCCCCGGTGTTCAATTTTCGTGTTTATTTTTCTGTTTTACCGTTTATATACTTGCTGGAAAAATTTGTGTAAGTGCTAAAATTAGTATATAAGCTTGTTTGTCCATATTTTGTTAGTGAATAAAAACCATAAAATTAATATATACTTAGGGAAAATCAAAAGTTTCAACAATAAATAATAATACATATATAACTATACATGTATATATAGTTGTAATGGTACGTGGATTTTAGTAGAGTATGCTCCATGGAGAATTGGGGAATCAAAAATCCTTTTGATTTTAGTAGAGTATTCACTTTCTCTGTTGCAAATTGATCCTTTTGGTTGCCAACAAACCCACCGCAGATAAACAGTGCCTCCCTCACTTTCTTTGTTGGACCAACAATACTACCTTCCCTCGAATATCAACTAGATTTAGCAACTGTCATCTTCAATGGTATTGTGTAATGATTTTAACAGCAAAAAGGTTGAGAGAAGTCATTGAAGAGTACCGAAGGTGAAATTCATGCAAATTGTGGCAAGTTGCATTCAAGATCAACGGATCGAACGGCCATCAATGAGATAGCTGCCTTATTATTAATTTATTTATTTTTCTATTCATTATTAATTAATTTATATTTTCTTTTAACTTTACGTAACAATGCGAAAATTTCTAGAAATTAAAATTGAAATTTTGCTAGCTTAAAATGATTTTTAATGTCTTTTATGTCTTAGTTTATTAATTGAGAAAATTAATAAAAGACTAGGTTATTAATGCATTCCTAATTACAAATGATTATTTGCTTAGGGGAGGTTTGGTTATGTAAATAAGATTATAAGTTTTATTGAGTTTAAATGGTTAATTTGAATGTGCTGATGTCGAAAAATGGTTTCTCTGAGATCAATGATAATTATTTGTATTATCGAGAACGAGATGCCTACATAACGATAAAAGGTAAGCACATTGATGTGATGTGAACCACTAGGCCTCTGATGTTAAAGTCAGTAGAGTATTTGGGATAATATTCTAAAGAGCTTGTTAGCTTAAGATTCGCTTACAGAGATGTTATTATTAGCTTGAAAAAGCTTAGATTATAATGGTGAACTTCTAATCTTTTATAGCAGTCGGAGTTGTAATCATTGCAACCATCTTAATGAACACTTAATGGCCACCCAATGTATCTTCATCCATTAATCCTGAAAAAAGTACTAAAACGTAACCCCCAGACGTTACAACTTTCCTCGTCTCCTATCTTTATGTATGCCTTGGAGATGCAACAGTCCTGGATTTTAATTGGACTTGGTTGATTCTTGGGGTACTAAATTATATGGTTAGCCCCTAAAGGATCGAATTTGGACTTCGGTCGACCCTTAGAAAAAGGTCTTATCCTTCATGGCTGACCCCTAGAGGGTTCTAGCCCTTTTGATCGACCCCTTAGGGGGTTAGAATTGGATTTTTCTAAACCTTGGGGGCTCGTAGCCTCCATGGTCAACCCCTTGGAGTCAGATTTAGACTTGTCTGATCCCCGCAGGAGCTTAGCCCTCCGTGAGCGACCCTTGAGAGTCAAATTTGACCTTTGGCTAACCCCTAGTGGGTCTTCGCCTTATTCGAATACTTAGGGAAATATTTCTCCAATAACATTTACCTCTACTCTTTATTTTTTTTTAGGTTGATACTCTAATCGGGTTTAAAGAGTAGCTTGCAATAGGTATTTCCATGTATCAAGAAATTTCCACTTATTAGACATTTTCTTCGAACTTGGCACCTGATAGGCGCTCTGAAATTTCGCCTCTTAGTAAGTGCTTTCTTGAATTTGATCATAGCTTCGTTGTTTGATTATGAGAACAAGATACATCATGTTTAAGCCTCTTCATCTCAAAATAAAACTCAGCGTCGAGACTTAGTGCGGGTCCTAATCCAAACTAATTGCCTCTACTTTGTCCTAGAGTGATCTTGACAAACTAAAGGTGAATTATCGCATTTCTTCCAATGTAACCCTTCGGCTTTTGGTGGACAAAGAAAAGTCCAATAATCCTTATTTTGAAGAAGTGACACTTTACGTCACCATGTTAGAGAGAGGGGTTTTGTTGACCCTCATTTTGCCTCTTCACGAGTTTTCTTTCGAGTCCATTGCTTATAGGGCTACACAGGCTTCGACGAATTCTTTAGTGTTCGAGATCTATTTTCATTGTACCACTTTTGCCATCAAATTGATGTGATTTAGGGTTGTTACCTCACACCCCAGAGAAAGATTTCTCTATTGGTATCTTGCCTCAATTTTCATAAAGTGTGATAGAACAAGTGATTTTTCGTTGGCAGAGCCTAAGCCCTTCTTTGCGCAGATGCTTCCATGGTTATCCCTTCTATCTTTGGGACATATGATACATACTTTTTACTGCACTTGTTCGTACACGTATTTTTCTTACTCATACTTTGTCTTACTTTATAGTGCACATGAACCTAACTACTTGCTCTAGGGTGTTGAAGTTCTATGACTTGGTCATGGCATACTCCCCTATGGTCACCCGATGTGCTTAGTATCTGAGTATTGAGCTATGGATCTTTCAATCTTCTCCATAATTAGTCAATTCTAATTATTTGGGTCTCGGGTAACTGGATTTATGGGGGGAACATGTTCCACGTAAGGTTATCCAGACCTTTGTTTTATGTTGTCGACTCATCTTGGTAAATTTTTGGTATAGAATTGTTGTTACTTGAATTAACAATCTATATCTTACTTTGTTTAGTGACTATGGATTATGAGCCCACATTGAGGTGTGCCTTTTACGACGTGTCTCGTTATCTGTCGAACAATGTCTTTAGGCTTCCCACCACAAAAATGGTGGACCTTACATATGATGGTCATCTTCTTAATTTTGACGCCTTTGTTTCGTTCTTTTCTTAATTTTGATTCTTATCTATTGAGACCTTATCATCTCGCTTTAGATCATGTGGAAGAAATGACTCAGGCATGTGGCCTATGGTTTGCACTCGACACCATTCCCATGCCTTTTCCAGTAAGAGATGTCTTCCAAGTCTTAAAGAATGGGACTCGCCTAATATAGAGATATGTTTGCTTGACTTTTGATTTGTTGTGTCTTTCATGAGTTTTTAGACTGATATTTCTACTTTCTTCTTGCAAGCTTTCATATACTTTATCTCAACTTCCCAGCATCTATCATAGGACTTGTGACGTACACGTTTCTCTAGTGCATCCAGCTTCGACTAGTTCATATGGGAGCTAGCTCAAGCTCGTGAAGCTCAACGTATTGCTGAGACAACTTTGGCTTACTTCTAAACTTCATTGAGGTGACCTAAAGTCTAGTTCCATGTACTCATAAGAAGGACTTGTTCATCATTGAGGTGACCTTTGACAAGAGTTAACATTTACATAAGGGAAACAAAAGAATATCGCTCGCTTGGCTAACTTGGTGAAAGCCTCTCCAACCTTTGTTATTTTGGAGAATAATTATGATCTCGCCGCTATTGGTTGAGGTTTGGACCGAATTTATTGGGTGTTAGCCTTTGTATCATCTTCCTCTTTTCAAGTCCCTTTGTAACGCAACTACTCAGAAGGTAGCTGACCTTTCTCTTTTTACTTTTGATTCTGGACTTCCGAGCGATAATGTGCATGTTTTTTATTATTACAATTCTCAAATCTTTCAAGGGGTTCTGAAAGTGACCTCCCAGTCTAAGCTTCTCTACTTAGACATGACTCTGGCCAAACAAGATTTAGCAAACCAAGCTCAAGTAGGCATGGCTCAGGGAGTGCTTGATGATTTCTTCCATTTTGTTTTTCCTTTAACTAACTTCCACATAGAACACATTACTCTTTGCTAAGTACTCTTTCATGGTGAAATTTTGAATACCTTTTTTCCTTTTCCTCAAGTGTTTATGTTTGTATCAACACATTTTTAACTTAGAATGTTACTTGGAATGTTGAAACTTTCTTTCATCCTGCGTGTATATATTTTATTCCTTCCTTACTCTTATTTATGCTTTGATTCGAATTAGTAGAATATAGCTTAAATTTAAAGGGTCTGGTTGGATAAATAAGTAGACTTATGTAGCGAATTTGGATTGAATTTTACTGAAAATATTTCTTTAAATGCACTATGATCTAAGGATATGAGATCTTTAAATGCATAGTTTTTCATGTCTTCTACGTAGTAGGTGCCAGGGTGAGCTACTTTGGTAACATGGTAAGGTACTTTCCAATTTGGCTCTAGAGCTCAACGTTGAGTTCTTTGATGTTAGGTATCACCTTTAGTAAGACTAAGTCTTCTTCCTTAAAATGTTTGGTTTCTACTTTGGAGTTATGATACCTTGCAACTTTATTTTGGTATTCCACCACCCTTAAGTGAATTACGTCTTTTCCTTCTTCCAGGAGATCCAAAATCATCTACATCGTTTAATCATTTTGTGATAAGTTGAATGATTCAATGTGTGAGAATGAGAGGTTTATCTTATAAAGCTCCAACCCAGACCAGGATCCCATCTAGGCCTATACACTAGATGTATGATTAAAACAACCTTTAAAATTAAGACATGATGAATAAATACCTCAGTTATTAAGCAAAACATTAATCGTTCGTAAAATGTTCAAATATGGTGCCCAGTTATAAATCCAAAACAGTAAAAGCAATAAACATCCAGTACATGTCTTCATATTAAATCCAGTTCATAAAAAGAGTAATGTGGAAGGAAATATGCAAAAAAATGACACATAAACTGTCTAGGTTAGTCCCATGGTCTTCTCAAGTAAGTCTATGCGTATCTCTGAAGGCACATGGGAATAAGGGTGAGTTGTTAAACCTAGTAAGGATCCATAACTTTGGATCAGTACAAGCATGAATACAATAAATGGTATGCAGATACAAGATATCAATGGTGCATGATAAATGATAATGGCGGGACGACCTCAATAGGGCCCTGCAGTCTTGAGTCTTCAATAGATATTATTGGGACCTAATGGGAAATGCCACTTTCGGGCCTTCATTAGTTAGAAATTACAAAGTTAGGGCCGCTTGTAGGGCAATGCCACTCCCGGGTCTTCATGTCGATGCTTGCTATGGTCTTTTATAGATATATATGTAATGATGATGTGCATGTTCGTAACAATGTAATTAGCGGATCAACATGTGTAACGCAATGTCATTCCAGCTCAACATGAATCAAAAACTCGGGTTATCATAATTTATATATTATTCATAGCTATATTATTCAGAAAATAAAATAGGGCTATCAACACAGATTAATAAGTCATATACACCCAATTTACCTTACACATGCTTATGATTACCCACGAGACCCCAAGTTAAGGATAAGATCCTTTACATTGGCCGAATTTCACTAAATAAACACCAAAGTGCTCGAACCACTGGTCCTCAAAGCTTCCCTAACTTAAACTAGCCAAAATAGGGTTAACGAGTCAAAATTAGCACCTAAGACTATCAAAATAAGATTAAGAGCATTGCATTACCAAAAAAAATACTATCTAGAAATTTTTCAGCAACCGGCGGACGGCGGTGCGTGAAATCCACACGTAGGGGGAAGACGGAACACGTGGCGCATGTGGACATGCTGGATTCACGCTAGAGAGGCACTGTCGTTAGGATCGAAACATGCTGACAGGCTCAGAGCAAAGAACAGCTTCGAATTGGTGGATTTCTCCTTGGGATCAGGCGGTGCGGGATATAAGCTGTCTGAAACAGACGTGGTTGGCGGCACTGTAGACACTAAAGTCAAGATGTTCTCTTATTGGCTCCTAACTTCTTGGTTGCGGCGACGACTTGCGACACAACATGTGGTGCAGTGAGGAGGGTATCACGGTCTGGTCTTGTTTAGGGGACTTGCGATGCGTTCGGATGGTACTATTCTAATCCGGCGAGCATGTCACCAAACGAAAGCGCACAGCGGGTTGCACAACCAGAGCAACCTCCCTCGCGAGTCTAGTGAAAAGATTTTCGAAAAAGGGAGAAAAAATGATTTGAAACACATTTTGTTTGTAAGAGTATATGAAAAATACAATAGGGACAACACGCTTGCATTCATCATATAATAGCTTAGTATGAGGGAAGCTTCAAGAGTCAGTACCCCCTTATAGTATATTCTGTCACATTTTTTATATGGCAGACTTGAATATCAAAATGGCGAGGAGTCATACGACTCCAAAACATAAATGAATTTACAATAACATGAACAATAAGTTTTAAACTAAGAAAGCATAGTAAAAAGGGGTCTAAGGGTGCATGCGGCCACGTGCAACACGCACAAGACGAGCATGATCGTGACAGATGACGCTCAGCTCGCGAGCGGTGCCGCTGCGCAGCCTTCGATCCGACAAGGCAGAGATAGCGCTGGCAGATGTAGTTCTGGTTGGTAGCACATGAAAAATGGAGCTCGATGATTGGCTCGCAACTGGCGGTATCAAAAAAAGAGAGAAGAAGGAGTGAGCGGCGCTGATTGTGATGCGGTAAATGATAAACCTAATAATTTTTTTTTCTGTTTTTTGCTTTATATATAAGGAAAAAATAGTAAGAAAAATTACCAAAATACCCTTGAAGCTTAAAATGACTTTTTTACCCCTAGTTATCAAATTTCGACTTCACAGTTCTCGAGATATGACTTAATTAAGCACTTTTTAGTCCAAATTTTTTTCAAAAGGATTCCCAAAAGTCCTGGTACATCTAAAATTATAAAACTAACCTTGAATTTCAATGAAAGGAAACCCAGGTTATTACAAATCCTAACTGGTATTAGCGCCTCTATTCCAAATGTTAAGAAGTAAAGGATTTTCTGTAAAGGCCTAACCCAGACTAGGGTCACATCTAAAGCTTTTACCCTAGATGCATGAGTAAATCGAAATTTAATTGCTAGAGACAGGCTAAATAGGACGTTTAAGAAAATGAAAATCATAACAAGTTCAATTCATTAGGTAAAAAGAGGGTACCCTGTTCCAAATCATAAAACCGATAAATAAAGTAACAACCATATGTCTCCATAAATCAAGTATGAAATGAAATTATTCAAGAATGATAAAAAGACATTACAAGTTCATAGTCCTCACAACTCCAAATTAGCTATCCATGTAAAGCCCATGTGTACCTATGGAAGTCCACAGAAGAAAATGATGAATTATTTAAACTAAGTAAGGATCCCAAGCTCAGAATCAATTTAAGCATGAATAAGGTCATTAACGATAACAACACATCATAGAGAAGAAATAATCAAACATAGTATTGTCGAGGTAACCCTTGGGAGGTATTTACCTACCCTGTCTTACAATTAATCACGATAAATTGCCTGGATTTCCCATATAATAGGATGACTTTCCAGGACTTATATAAGACAACGTGTTTGGGTATCATCGATGTTGAGATTACTTGCCAGGTCGGATAATGTAGTAGATATCGTGCCTGGGTACCACATGGTGATTATCGATCAAGTATTATAATGGAGTACATATTATGCCTAGGTATCATATACGAATAATGGAGTACATATTATACCAAAAATAGGCTACCTGGAATTTTCACCAATAAATGGCGTTGACGCGTGACCGGACGACAATCGCGGGTGGCCAAA
>JBBMEG010000359.1:16994-41724 GCA_037832605.1 Cyclanthera cordifolia
ATCTAGTAATTTTGTTATAGATTTTCATCAATTACTTCAACAAAGATAAGTGTATGTCGATCTGATCTTAATTCATTATAAGTTGTATAATAGACTTAATGTGCTGGAAACTAACAATTTTAGAAAATGAAGTAAGATTATATGAATATGAGGTAAAGTTAAGGTTAAGGTTAAGGTAAAAGGATGCCACTAACATGAAAAATGGGTGAGGTATATGGTAAGAAGCAAACTCCGCACTACACATGATTAAATGCTCTCTCGAGATTCATTCACATAGAACTTAAACTTTCCTTCGAGTTGCTCAGTAGTGAATAACTGTGATTTATGTGCATTAGCATGATGAATATCTCAAAACTACCAATTTAACATGCAAGAGCTCTTAACACGACACTAATGAACATGTATAATAGGTCACCTAGCACTCCACTCTCTCCAGAGCTAATGCAAAGTAAACAAGAATGGATGACCGGTGAAAATATGCTTGTATTACTAATAACTCCAACATCTCCCGTTCATCTCTAATACATGGAACTCACATCTATTTCCTTTAACCTTCACCTTTTTCGAACTTAACTCATATTCATTTTGAAACAAACAAAAATAAAGTATATTGTTTCAGTAAACATTCATCAACAGGAAACAAAGAAAACAAAAACACAAACTTCAAACGACTAGGTTTATACTGCAACCCACCATGATCGAGAACTAAAACAAATGTTAAAACAATAGCATATAGATTGTACGAATTAAGAATACTAGAGATGAGTAAATAGCTCACTATTTAAGATTAAATTAAACTCACCAAAATATCCCAAAGTTCTTGATAGGATTTGAAAATACATAAAACATAAATGCGAATGTTTTAAAACGTTAACCAAAAAAAAGGAAGATAACGAGATTTTTTAAAACAGAGAGGTGACAAGTTGATGTCTGCTATTTTAAAAGAAAGAAAAACTACACCCTTCGTCTCAGCTTGTCACATCCTTTCTATCATTTCCCTTTTTCATGGTACCCTTTAAAACTAAGATAAACGATGTAGATTCTAGGTTATATTCTCAATATTTGTTCTTCCTCTCATAGACTTCTATAAGTCCGAGGGCTATAAATTCTAAGATATTCCATTTGAAGCTCGCCGTGTATAGTTCTTATGCGTACAGATTTTGGCTAAGTGATTGAATGTGAATGCTCCCAATATATGTTTTTGTCAGTCCATACTTTAAGCACTGCTTGCTTTGCTCAAATTGAGTCCTTGCTTAATAGGAAGCTTTCCTCATTTCAAACTCTTAAAATATACAAAAGTAAAAGAGACTTGTATTCTTAATTTTAATCTAATATATTTTTAAACGTTCTATTCAAGATTAATACATAAATTCCTTAATTTCTTCATCCTAGCCCCAAAACAAAAAAAGTGCATTGTGCTTTACATTTAATTCTCTCATGTAAGGTTATTTTATCCAAAAATTCCTACATGGAATACAACAATTAGTTCAAAATGTTCCATCCATTAACATTAAATAACTCTCTGGTCGAGAGTTATTAGATAGGTATGTGAAAATTTGTTAGGTGGAAAATTAGATTAACTAACTGGTCTGTCAAGTTTCTATATGACATCACGTTTTGGAAGGGATCAAAACTATTATTCAGGCGAAGATTGACTGGTTAGCCCCTATTATGTTGGAGTTTGATGCCTTAGTGGTTGTTTCCTCGCTTTTTGATGGCTCGAATTGTTCTGAGTTCAACAACATTCTTGTTGATATTAGATGTTTGATTTGTTCCATTGGGAACACTTCTATATCCTTTTGTGCTAGATTTTGTAATAGAGTTGCAAATTTGGTTAAATAGTTAAGCCATTGTTTTGTTGTCTCTAGTGTGATCCATTTGGTGGAGGATGATGGTATCGGTCTAGATTGAGGTAGTTAATGAATGGATTATTTTTCACAAAAAGAAAAAAAGAAAATGAAGTAGCTGAATTTGTAATCTTTCTACGTATCTTAGCTTCACAATGGCATAAAATATCAAAGTTTATTGCTTAACAAAACAATGTAATATTAGCAAATTTCAATCCTAAAACAAACTGATCACATATAAGTACATAATGAGAGACAATATGACTATAATTACAACCATTAACCAAAAAAAATAATAATAAAAGAGAGATTATTAACCAGATCATAACGAAAAAAATCACCCATCAAGGGCTTGGTTTAATCGGAGAAGAACTTTGCTCTCTTGGCGGGCCAGATGGAATTCCAGGGATCGGAGGCAGGAACGGCGGAATAATTGACGGCGGCGGCGGCGGCGGAGTGAAAAACGGAAAAGGCGGCAGAGGAAAGATCGGCCCTGGCGGTGGCTGGAAGGGGTTTGGAATCACTGGAGCCGGCGGCTGGAAGGGGTTCGGAATCACTGGAGTCGGCGGTTGGAAGGGGTTTGGAATCACCGGTGCCGGCGGCTGGAAGGGGTTCGGAATAAGCGGCGGCGGCTGCAGTGGATTGGGAGGCAAAAAGGAGGGTGGCTGAATAACAGGAGGAACAATCGGTGGGAACAGAAATTGAGGGTTGATTTCTTGGGAACTCAAAGTGTGGGAGTTTTGATTGCAGAAAGCGGGCTGTTCCATTGGCTTGAAAGTGAAGAAACCAGCTGAGTAAATTCGGACCCCATTTTTATTGTTCCATTTCTTGAAATTTAGAGCAGAGGAAGTTGCAGAGGATGCTACAGAGCAAAAGGGTTCACTGCTTTTTATCAGTTTTACAGAACAGCTTTGAATTTGTTTGATGTGTTTTGCCACTGATAATGGCAAAACCACTATGAATTTTCCATGTTTGTTCGTTTTAACTTGCTGTCGGAAGTGGCTTTTCAAGGCTTCTTTGTCTCTGCATTCTACTGCAACTGTGGCACCTGCAAATCAACTTGTATAAATTCCAACATCAATCTCAAAGATTCCTTCTCTCTCTGTCTTAGAAGTTTCATTTCATGATAAGTTGGTAGATTTAAATGTATACGCATAAAGTGATGTGGTATTAGAATGAAAAATAAATGGAATTTAATATATATATATATATATATAACAGAACCTAGGATGAAATGGGCAGATTTGGAGAGATGTTGATGAAAACAAGTGTCGCAGAAGACAGTGCCAACAACAACAGCAGGAGGAGGAAGTGGAAGCACCTTGTTCTTCAGAGCCTCAGAGAAGCCATTGAAACTGAGATTCAGAAACAAAACCAATAGAAGCAAAAGCAAACGCATCCTCTTTAATTACTAATCTCTACACAATATAACTTCAACCCCCTCTTCTCCTTTTATACTAATCTTTTACGCCATCCAGCCTCAGCCTTTCCTTATCTTTGTCTTCTGGAAACTTTGAAATTGTAAGGAAAAATACAAAATTAAATTATAAGATAAAAGATGCCAAATAAAAGTATGCACTGAAAACGCCAAAGCTACCCTTAAATTATTATTATTTATGAGTTTCATATGACAAAACTTTGTGTGAGCTGCAAACTTGAACAAAAACAATCACATAATTGATGACCCTATTGCTTCACGAGACAGAGTAGAAGAACCACACAAGTTTTTCTGGGATAACATCTCATTAACATATTTTTGATATAAAATAATTAAACAGCAACTTTTTAAGGTTAAATTTGTATTTTAAAACTAATGTCATCTTTCCCATTATATTTTTAATGAAAAATGTTAAATTTTTGTTTGAATAAATAGGTTATTGAAGTTGAGAAATTAAAAAAAAAAAAATTGTTTTCCAAAATAATTATTCTTCTTCCTCGCTTTATAAAAAAAATTTCTATAACGATAAACATATATTATTTGAAAAATCATAGTCACAATGTGATAAACTAAACTCCATAAATTCAAAATTTATAACCTTGACTATCCTTTGATTAATCAAATACGAAAATAGACTAGATTATTTTTTGGGATTCAAAACCTAAATCGAGTAGGCTTAGATAGAAATCTATCACTTTTTTAAAGTTGAATGAAACTTATCATTGTTTTATTTGGAGAGATTGATTTCTAACTTAAAATTTTCAAATATTTTAGCTTTCTGAAAACTTGAATATCAACCTCTAGAGATGAATAATAAATTCTTCATGACTTCATAATCGCTTTTAAATTAAGATTTCTTGTTTAACATAGCACTGAGATTGTCCTCAATAAGACATGGTATCAGAGTTTGAAATCGTTGTAAATGCTTAAAATAGAAAACTATTGAAGTATCTTGAGTTTAGGCCTTAGGACATGGTATCAGAGTTAGAGGTTGTGCCCTAGAGACCTAGTAGTTTGTAATTAAAAAACAAATTATCTAACGTTCAACAGTTAGTATATATTTCGGCTATTAATAATTGTTATTATTTTTATTAATGGTGTTTTTAATATTCAAAGGTCATTCAGCTTTCTTGCATTAATTAGATGAATGACAATATGCCCCTGGTTATTTAGATGTTCACTTTGGCCAATATATGAGACATACAAGTGTATCTAGTTTCAAGTTAATAACCTAAAACGTCTACATTAATGGAAACTGGGCGTCTAAGTTCTAGTGACTGTTGGTACGACTCGCTTTGTAAAGGTTGCAAACGACCTAATCTTGGTTGACCAACATTGATTGGGCTAACCGAGTTAGACAAAGCCTCGTTTCTCAAAATCGACTTTTCAGAGCTAGGTACTCTTAAGTAAATGCTACATCTTGAGTCTGTTTTTTGGATCAATTTAGTAAAGTAGGGCTTAATTAATGTGCATTTCTTGATTTAATTAATTAGGTTGTTAAGACGATTTAGTGGACTTTGGTGAGAGCATTATGTAATTGTTCATGGTAAGGATTTCTTACTTTAGGTTGTGTGGACCTTGTACATCGTCTAGCAATTACCTTCTTGTGAATATATGTGAAGTGATTCTTGTATACATGTATGCATGATTGAGCATATGGATATTTAGGATTCTTAGATGTTTTGGTAATATAAGATGTGAACTACTGTATGGTATGCTTTGTGATGTTATGTGATTTACTCATTGTTGTGCAACATGATACTTAAGAAACTTCTTTTATATGTAACTTGTAGGAATAATATCATTGTGAATACATGTTGAATATATGTTGCTTGGATATTATACTATACTTGTCTTGGTTTACCGCTTAGGGGTATGACATACTAAGTAAGATTACCTCGACAGGTGTTTAGTCTTGGTGTCATTCCTTAGATAGATCAATTAGTTTGTCATCATTTGAAAACACTAAAGGATGAGATGTACCATGCCCCTCTAATGGTTGAAGACGAGATGTATTTGCCTCCTCCGATCACCAGGGATGTGATGTCACACACAACCCTTGTCATAGCTAGTTTCAAGCCTACTAGAGCGGGGTCATGATAATAGAGCAATAATGTCCTGGGAGGGTCTTTCGCTTTAGGTGATAGGTGCGAACTGTCTATCATAGCTGTTGCCGAGGGTCGACAATAGTTATGTTCAGTCTACACCTTTCTCGAGTCTATGTTTAGGAATGTGTCGACCTAGACCAGGGAAGTTTGTATAGACCTACACATTGTCGAATCTATAGTAGCATATGTGTATGCATACGCGCTCTGGGCACTGAGAGGAAAGCTCCCTTAGACAGAGACGTTAGTATACCATTCCTTATTGATGCCTAGACCCATTGGTTGGGTAAGCGCACTCACGGCCTCATAAGAAAAACATATGCGTGCTTTTCGAGTCATGAACGTGTTTCATGTCCTAATTATATTTTAGTGAGTGCAAAAAGGGCCTCACGAGGGAGACATGTGCGTGTCTCCAAGTCGTGTAACGTATCTCATGACCCAGTTAGTGTTGCATTGTGTTAGGGATTAGTTGAGCATGTATTTACTTGTTGGGTAATTGAAGGATATATACTATACCCCGATTGAAGACTCTTACTAATTATATTTGTACTCAATCTTATTATAATTTTTCCATCAGGTAAGCAGGGACAATATTGAGGTGGCTAGTTGGGGATGAGCATGCATGATCATAGGGGAGCTGTTGCATAGTTATTCGTTTATTCTATATGAGTCATTCCTTCCGCATTTTATTTGAATTTGTAGGGTAGTTATTTAAAGCTTTTTTTTTTTTAATTTACAAATCCGGCCAGAGGATCACTTATTTATGTTTTAAACATTTGGAAATAGTTATATTTATTTTAAATAAGCAATTTTGTTCATTTATGTTAGTTTGATTTCATGCATTTAATAGAGATCTTATTAAAATTGTTTTAGAAAGTTGGGTCTTACAAAAAAGATTCCAACAACGACAATCATTTTAGTTTAAGCTTTAATATAAGCTGTTGAAAGTACTGGGTAGAATCATGCAATTTACATGATGAAAGCATGTGATTACAAAAAAATTACTGTTCATTAGCCAAATTATTAACAATATATTTTCTATGGATGGTTGACATTTTGTATAAATCATACATACTCACATTGAATGGCTCCCCTATTCTAATTTTCCAAGTCTTTATGCCGAGAAGGATCAACTATTCCCTTGATGATCTTGAATGATCTCTTCCTGTCTTCCAAGCTATGACTTCTTTGCTACAATAAGTACTTGGTGGGAAGCCTTTAGAGAAGAGAGCTTGTAAGGATCAGACCGAACATGGGGTCTAACCTACGCCCTCCACACTAAATGTATCATCTACTAAGATTACATAACAAAGACATACTAATTATTACCTCAATTTATTTTTAAATAGAAAGCAGTATAAACAGTTAAATATACTCATAGGGTAGCCTTAAAAAACACATAATATATATAGGAAACTATAATAACCAAGATGTCTCTGATAAAGAGTTCTTGCAAAAGGAATAAATCAAATTAATATTAATGTATTCTAACTCGAATGCAACATAGTTTATGGTCACATAAGCTCCAGCTCAACCGTTCTGCTGCACCATGTGAGTACTTGTGGAAGACTGATAAAAAAAAGGTGAGTCGCTAAACTCAATAAGAACCCTAGCATAGGACCTACATGAAAAAAAAAAAAGAAAAAAGAAAAAAAAAAAATATATATATATATATATAAGAGCACAAAATAATAATATAAATTAATGCACATAAGGGATCCAATGACCCATGTTGAGTTATCTAATGACTAATGTCAAAAGATTAAAGTACCCATTGTAGAGTCCTTTGAATCTTTTGGACAATGTTGGTAACCAATGCTAAGGTAAGAGCTTCTTGGAAAATCGAGCAAATCTGGTGGCTCTCTAGCCTTGAACACTCACTGCATGGTGGTAGAACAACACCCCATGTAGTGGGATATCACCCACACGATCACTCCTAAGCACAACACATAGGAAAAGTCTGGAAAACCCTAGCAGGTATGATTAAGCGAGTAGTCTCCCAGAGTTCTCGGGCTATTACCCTTCCTGACTTAATCATACCTACTAGGATTTTCTTGATAATGCCCTATAAGTAGTCTCCTAGAAGTTAGGAAAATTTTTGTTTTAATTTAGTTTTGGCTTAAAAGTGACTAAAAGAGTTTGAACCCTAGAGGGGTAACGATGGAATTAAGCAAATGAGCTAAAAATGTCTATTTTAGCTTTAGGGCCATTTTAGTAATTTTCCAGGTGAATATTGGACTTATATATAACAACAAAAATATGTTTTAGGTCAAATGATTAGGAAATCATTAGCCGCCACCTTTTTTCTCCATTTACGTGCCTTTATGAAACCGATGAGATATTTTATATAGCTGCCGATAAGATTTGACGGGCTCATCATTGGCTGAGGAAATCAGCATCGCCAACATCATTGCACAATCATTGTGCATGCTGACAGTCGCTGACCATTGCATGAGAATCTGTGTAGCTACCAGCGATAAGAAACCCGAGGCGTACACGTCATAAGCCTACAAATGCCCCTAGCTCGTTGAAACACACTACCAATCACCATGCGCGTTCCCCTTTGCATCCAAAAGTGCCACCGTTAGACTAACGTTGTTTTCCATGTTGCCTTATCCAAAGCAAAAGGTTTTATCGCCGAACCAGTTTTGTCTCTCGAGCCTGGCTTGAGGCATTTCGAGCCTAGTTTCAGCCACTCAGCTTATCCCGCGCCTACCCAAACATGTAGATCTTGTCCCCTACGATTCTAGTTCAGACGCCGGTGACTCCCCTTCACGCGCCACCGCCATCGGTCACTGTTCCGGCCACGCACCGCCATCAATCTCGCCATAAAATTTAAGGTAGTCCATTCTGAGTACTTTCGATGCTCTAAGTTTGATTTTGATAATCTTAGGTGCTAATTTTGACTTCTTAACACTGTTTGGGCAAGTTAAAAATGGAGAAGCTTCAAGACTTACGATTCGAGCTTTTTATGGATAATTAGGGGAAATTAGCTAAGGTAAGGGAAATTCATCCTTAACTTGTGGTTCTTGTGGGCAATTTATGAGCATGTCTAAGATAACTTGGGTGCATTTACTTGATGTTTTGTGGTTGTTTTACCTGATTAATAACTACTCGGTTGGCTGAATAAAAATACCCTGTCTTGATTGTTATATCTTGTGAACTGTGCTAGAGACTCATGTTAGGCTAACATGTTATATATGTTGCACATGTTAATCTGTTTGAGAATACGTTGCATCCATTCTTAGTGTCATTACATACATTTACAAGTAAATATGCAAGTATCCACGGAAGACCAAGGATGGTAGATCCCGAAAAGTGTTGTCCCATCATTAAAACTACTATCTACTGAAGACCCGAAAAGGCAGATCCAAAAAAGGGTTGCTATGATATTACAAATACAACTGTTGCAGACCTGGGATGACATTATCCAATTTGAGTTTCCTTAGTGTATTCACTCATTACATGCATCATTTGATATCATGTGCTTACATTTTATTTATCATGTTCATGCTTATACTGGTTCCAAGTTAAGGATTCTTACTGTGTTTTATAACTCACCCCTATTCTCTATGGGCTACCACAGGTACTCATGGGCATTAATAGGACGGCTGATTTGGAGCTGTAGAATCCATGCTCTTGTCTTGTCTAGATCTTATTTACCTTGCATCGCTTGTTTTAACATTATTTATGGATTTTCTTGAGACATGTGTTTTTAGTGTTTTTCTTTCCTCATTGAATCAACCCTGTTTTAGGTTGATTTTAAGATCTATTTGATGAATTTGTTAATGAAGCATTTATTCAGTATGTCTCTAGTTTTAGAGGCTTAGACCAACTTACGTTGTGAGTTGTTGAGCCCCATGGTCTTCAGCTCCCGATCGCCACCAAGTAACCCGATGTAGTAAGATTTAGAAGCATGAATGGTTAAACTGGAAATTACGACATGTTGTATATGTTGTTGAATATACTGCTACGTTATGTTATAAATGATATGATGCTATTCATGTTGTATTATGATGTATTATACTAAGTTATGCTTTTGTGATAATGTATATTGCTTCGATATTTATAAGATTTATTAGATGAGAAGGGAATGTGAGATTGAGTTTTATTGCAGCTATCGACAATGTCTGAGCGAGTTACTCGTTTTTTTTGTTAGTCTAACTTGTTGAGGTGGACGCTTAGAAGCTGGATTGCCAGCTGTTCCTAGGAGGACTAGAACGATAAGTCAGCAGGTTGAGCTGTCAGCTGTCTCTCAAGTGAGATGTCACTAATCCACAGGCTGAGCGTTGATGCCTTAACAATCATTCAGTAGATGATTCAGGGCGCTATCCAGGAAGTTTTTCCTGCAATTCAGGTGATTACATAGAAGAAGAATGCTCCTCGAAGGGAAGTATCTGAGGTTAGCTCAACCTCAGTGGGTTGCACTCAACATTAGAATTGTACCAGTGCATCAGTTGGAGATGATATAGCAGCAGTACCGGCAGTAGTAGCAGTCGTACAGATACGTATGCCGGATTTGATTCCAGTTGAGCCACTTGCCACCAATACTATATAGGGTGTTTCAAATAACACTAGGATGATTAAAGATTTCAAGAAATTTAATCCTAAGGAGTTTGGCGGATCTTCTGAGATCCGATAGCAGTAGATGGCTGGATAGATCATGAGGTGCCCCACCTTTGTGATGCATGAACAGGAAAATGCTTGGTATAAAAGTGAAGTTAAGAGAAGGTCGTCTACTGATGGACTTATGGATTGGAAACAGTTCAAGATAGCCTTATACGATAAGTACTTTACTGATCTAGACATGCAAGACACGATTAACAACTTCACCAATATCAAGCAGGGTAAAAAAACAGTGGCTAAGTATGAGTTGAGATTCACAAGCTAGCATACTTTGCTGAAGAATTGATCCCAAGTGACAAGTAGAAGAATAGGTACTTTGTGAAGGGGTTGCATATGGGACTTCAGGCAGATGTTCTGACTCATAAACCACCCATGTGCAGAGATTGAGTGAACCTGGTCAAGACTTTAGAAAGGAAGTTTGAGGGACAAAGGTATTCTGCTCATCGACATCATCAGGATTACAAGAGGAAGTTTGAGTCTTATAAGCCATCTGGGCATAGTGACCATTATCAAAAAAATTCTACAGTCACCATGATAAGGTTAAAGGCGAGGGGCCCAAGTTGAACTGACGTAGATATGAAAAGATGTTGGGGGTTGTGCTCTAAAGGACTAGCAGTTTGTATATCTAAGAAAGATCATTTAATGTTAGACATTTAATGTCATTTTCAGTTATTAATAAAGTTATTATTTTTTTTCATAAATTTACGTATTTAATATTAAAACGTCATTCAATCTTATCACATTAATTGGATTAATGTCGATAAAACCATTGGTTATTAATATTAACGTTTGGAAAAGTATGTGTGACATACAAGTGGATCTAGTTTCAAATTTATAACCTAAATTGTCTACAGTATAATGGACTAAAGGCTAGGGTGCCTAAGTCTTGGTAACACTGTGGGTGTGGCCCGCTTTGGAATAGTTGCAAACAACCTGATTCTAGTTGTTCATGTGGAGACATGTGAGTAGAGGCGCATACGGAAAAAGAATTTCTTGCATATGACTAGACCAAAAGTTTTATGATTGAGCTGTTAATTCCGTTATAGACTCGTATGAACTACTTCGCTAAAAATTATCATATTTCGATGTGATCTTAAGCCTTAGTGGGTTGCGAACTCCTGTTTTATGAAAGCAACCTTTCATTTGCATTGGTGAGATGAGTCAAACAACATTGGGTCAATAAGCCTCCCACATTAGAGAAGGAATTCAGGTCTTCCCTAATATTTTGAAAGATGTAGAGTTGTTCCCTTAAGAACTGATTCTAGGACTTAAACAAAGGGTACCCGCCTCTCATTGGCTAAACATGACACTAGTTTATAGTGTGACTATAAACAACTTGTTCATTAGAGGAATCAGTAGTGCTTAAGGTGAAAGATGTAATCACAAGGATATAACGAATTTCTTGTCTCAGTTGTGAATTATGAACAAGCTTGTGAAGGATCATATGACAGATGACCGATTATACCTATGGCTGTTAACTTGTCCTATAGTACAAGAGAGTTGAACATAGGCCTTTAGTGAAATAAGCCTAATGTTAACCAGTAGGGATCGTATCCCAAGCGTTGTAGCTTCCAATCTATAGGTCCACCGGCCCCCAACTAGCTTAATTTTTGGTACAATGTTTCATTAGAGAATGACTTTGAAGAGTTCAAATTCACAAATTAATTATGTTTGACTTATTAATGGAAAAACTTAACTAATTAATATATTGAATATATTAATTCAATTTATTGGATAATTATTGAAAGAACTCAACTAATAATATATTGGAGATATTAAAGTTTAAATAATTATTGGATAATTATTTAAGGGAGAATTATAATTAATAAATATGTTAGACCAAGATTTGGAGTTTGATGTGGGGAATCATGTTTTCCTCAACGTTTCACTTGTGAGGGTTATTTTGAAATTTGAGACTAAAGGGAAACTTAGTCAAAGATTTGTTAAACCATTTGAGATCCTTGAGAGGATTGGAGCAGTTGCGTATCAATTATCTTTACCTCCATTCATGTCTAGTGTACACGAAGTGTTCCATGTTTCGATGCTCAAACAGTATGTGTACGACCCCTCTTATGCCATTGATCAAGAGCCGTTACAGTTAAACGAAGATTTGAGCTTCGATGAAAAGCCGATTCAAATACTAGACAGAGATAAGAAAGTTCTGAGGAATCGCTACATCAGTTTGGTCAAAGTTCTGTGGAGAAGCTAAACAGTTAACCAAGCCCCCTGGGAGAGAGAAGATGACATGTGTTCCAACTACCCCAAGCTATTCTTACCTTAGGAAAAGTTTCTAGGAGGGAAGTTTTCTAATGGAAGATTTTGTAATATCTCGAGAATTCATCCAACAGCTAAAGGTTAGTTTTAGATTTACCGGGACCCCCGAAAATTTATTTTAATTAAATTTTGGCTTAAAAGTGACTAAGAGAGTTTAAACCATAGGGGGGGGGGGTAAAGTTGGAATTAAGAAAAATGAGCTAAGAATGTTAATTAGCCCTATAGGAATTTTGGTAACTTCTTTAGGCGAATTTTGGACTTATATATAAAGACAAAATAGTCTTTTAGGTCAAATAATTGGGAAATCATTAGCCGCCACCTTTTTCTCTCCATTTTCGTGCATTTCTGAAATCTAGGAGACATTTTCTACAGCCAACGAAAAGATCAAATGAACTCATCATTGGCTGAATGTTAGCATTATTGCACAATCATTATGCACGCTAACAACTGCCAAATATCGCACGAGAATTCATGCACCCACCGACTATCGCAAGAGAATTCGTGCAGCTGCCAGCGACAAAAAACCTAAGGCATACATGTTGCAAGCCTGCAGATGCCCGTAGCGTGACATAACACACAACCAATCACCATGCGCGATCCTCTATGCATCTGACAACATCACCGTCAAACAAATGCAGTTTTTTTGTGCTACCTAAATCCGAAGCTAAGGTTTGTATCTTCGATCATGTTTTGTCTATCGAGCTTAGTCTGACGCGTTCTAAGCCTGGTTTCAACCACTCAGTGCGTACCTCGTTGTCCCAAACGTGTAGATCATGTCCCCCGCGTGTCTAGTTCACACGCTGACTGTCACTGTTCCGATCACGCCCCTCCGTCAACCTTTTCAAAAAAATTAAGGTAGTCCGTATTGAGTATTTTTATGCTCTGAGTGTGATTTTGACTCTTTGACAATATTTGGGCAAGTTAAAGTTGGGGGAAACTTCTAAGACTCCTCATAGGGCATTTAATACAAGGTTCTAAGACTCTTTGACACTATTTGGGCAAGTTATGAAAATTTTAAAGTTAATATTAATTAAAATTAGTTCAATAGTATTAATAATTTTAATACAAGTAAAGAAAGTACGAGGACATATTTGTTTTTAAAATTTACAAAGAGAGACGATAAATTTGTAAAAAAAAATAAACAAAAACAAAATTCCAGACCAATTTTAAAACTAAAAAGTTCCATGATTGACTTCAAAGTTAGTATTTTCAAAATCTTGGTTTTTTTAAAAAAAATATTGATTAAGAATTAAGAAAAATTGAGAAAGATGAAATTAATAGATTGTGTAAAAAACTAAGAAAAAAAACTAATAAAAATGTTTGTTAATCACTTGATTTTTAGTATTTGAAAATTAAGCCTATAAATCATATTTTTATCCATAACCATTATCAATCTTTTGCATTAATTTTAATAGATTAAGTCATATTTTAAAAGCAAAAAAAAAAAAAAACATAAAAAATCTTAAAATTGTTTTATGAATTGAATTGTTCTGTTAAAAGATTGAAATGGAACAAAAAAAAAATTTAGAAATAAAAAACTAAAAATGAAATAGTTATCCATCATTAAAAGAATAGTGGGTGTAGAATAAGGTAAGAGAATTGTAAAAGAAAGAAAAACCAAAATGGTAGGAGAATGTCAAAACTAGAGAAGCATTAGCATAGTAATTCCACATGGGGTGAAGAAAAAAGAGTAATATTTCAGCATTCATACAAAGAATAGAAAAGACGTACATAACATCAAAACCATTGTGTTGTTCACGGGTACCAACCAATACACAATAACAACAGTTATCACGGGATGCTGCCATATCTTTTTTGTGTCATTTTGTTCAAACTCGTTTCCTTTCATTTATTGGTACTTTGTCCATTTTGTATTCTCTCTATTCTTATTTTGATTGGATTAGAATGACAGATGGCACATTTCTACCTAACCATCATTTTTAATATCTATCTATATCTTCACATATTGTATTCACATTTTAAAATTTTGACATTTTTTTAATTCCAATCGCTACTTGTCAAGCATTTAGCAAAAACGCATCATTTCTTGATCCATTCATGCTAAATGGTCAGTCAAGATTCTTTATATCATACATATTGTTGATGTCGAAAAATGGCCAACACATATTCACAGTACAATTTGTATTACTGAGAACGAGAAGCCTGCAAAAAATAACAATTTTAGGACACACCGGTGTACTATGAGCCACAGGGCCTCCGATGCTTAAGTTAGTAAGAGTTTAGGAGAGTAATTTAAAGGTAGCTTTTAGAACATAGAATGGTTTACAAGAGTACTTACCGTAGTTCAGCTTAGATTAGCTGGGTTTTTCTTAGCTTGAAGCAGTCAGTTTCATAACCGTTCTGGCTCACTTATAGGCGGTTTAATAAGCCGGAAATGAATACTGGCGAAACTCCTGATCGTTATCCTTTGGAGGTGTAACGACTTTGAATCGGAAGTTACTTGGACCTGGCCAACCTTTGCAGGTCCTCACCTCCACAGCCGACCCCTTAGGGGTACGATCTTCTCGGTGTAACCTAGGACATTACGAGGTGGATCGTCTCCAAGCGTTACTTGGACTTAGTCGACTCGTCCACAGGAGAGTCCTAACCTCCACAACAAACCCACTCAAACTCATCCACTCGATCGATCTCCTTAGAGGTTGAATTTCTTCTCGGTCAACCCTTACGGGTCCTCACCTCCGAGGCTCGCCCCTAAAGGGGGTCCTACTTTCTCGATGTAACCCTAGGACACCACAGGGTGTAGTGTCTCCAAGCGTTACTTGGACTTGGTCGAATCGTCCACAGGAGAGTCCTAACCTGCACGACCAACCCACTCAGGCTAGTCCACTCAAGCGATCTCTTTAGAGGTCCGCTTTGGTCTCGGTCAACCTTTACGGGTCCTCACCTCGAGCTCGCCCCTAAATAGGGGCTCGATGCCACGAGGTGTAGCGTCTCCAAGTGTTACTTGGACTCGATCGACTCCAGGGGAGATCCCTAACTTCTACGGCCTATCCTCGAGGGATCTAGACCTACTTTGGCTGGTCTTAAAAGAGCTAGATTGGCCTTGACCGACCCTTAAAGGGGTTTACGCCACCACGACCAACCCTCGGGGTGTCTCAGCCTCTCGTGGCCAATACTCAGGGGTCGGCATTGACTTAGCGACCCCTAGGGGGTCGGCATGGATTTGGCTGACCCCCTAGGGGTTGTGGTCTTCATTTGGCCGACCCACTGGGGGTTGTGGCCTCTATTTGGTCGACCCTCGGGGTTCGGCATTGGCTTGGCCGACTCCCTTGAGTTGTGGCCTTATTTTGGCCGGCCCCCGAGGGGTCGACATTGACTTAGCCAACCCCTTAGGTGTTGTGGCTCTGTTTGGCCAACTCTCGGGGGTTGACATGGACTTGGCCGACCCCTTGAGGGTTGTGGCCTCCATTTGGTCGACCCCTAGAAGGGGTCCTAGCCTTGTCCGAGTATTTCAAGATATTTAGCTTATAACATTACCCCAACTCTTTCATTTCGAGGTCCCGGAGTCGTCAGATTTTGAAGAGTAGTTAGCCATTTGTCTTTTCCAACATTTGGGGATGTCAAAGAGTCATCTCTTTATATTTTATGGAAGGATTACTCTGGAATTTTACTTAGGCCATATTCTTTATAAGAATATCTTGTCCTAAATAATATCTAGAAAGCAATACTTTTTTCAGGTTATAGAAAATATTTGTTTCAAGAATAGTCATATTAAAAAGGTTATAAACTTATTTCTAAGAATATCTTTTCCTAGATAATATTTATATTCAATGAAAAAATCAACTCTCTTTTAAGGACCATATTTATCCTTAGAGATTTTTCCATAAATTATCTTTTCCATAAAAGATACCCTTCCAAAACTTCACCCTCCTTTTTTAACCCCTTTGGCTAAAAGTTGCCTCTTACTGTGCTAGAATTTTCGATTTTTCCAAAGTGTGGGAGGAGACTCGTTTCGCGTTTTGGATTTTTGGAAAGCATCCATCGTCACTCGCCTTTTTGGTAAGTACCCTCCCTTTTCCGACTTTATGCTAGTGAGTAGATGTATTTTCGAAAGTTTTATCTCTTACTTAGGCACGTTTTTTATTTTTCACCTCTCATACATGTATGTCCGAATTTTGGGATTATTTAGGCTCTTTTTTACAAAGACTTCTCCATTTAAGTACTCTTCGAAACTTTAGGTTATTTAGGCTCTTTTTACAAAGACTAACCCATTTTAAGCGCTTTTTGAAACTTTTAGGCTATTTAGACTCCTTTTTCAGAGACATGTATTTTTTCTAACCTCGTTATTCGCATATAATACTTTACCATTGCTCTTATGTATCATTCATCTAATTATGAGACCGAATCACACCACCTCCGTGTTTCCTCCTCCCTCAAGAGGACTCGACAAAAAGCTCTGGCAATAGGATTGGGATATTAGTTGGTTGCGTCCATTCTGACTCAAAAAAAGTTAGATCATCTTAGGATCCAGTACCTTATTCCCTCTGAGATTACCCTTCGGCTTCCATTAGCCTTAGAGACATACACCAGACCTCCTCCGGGCAAGGTGGCATTTTATACCGCCATGTTCGACAGAGGGGTTCGGTTGTCTCTTATACCTTATCATCAAAAGTTCTTAGATATGGCTGGGTTAGCTCTAGCATAGCTGGTTCGTAATGCCCGAAATGTGTTTTTTTGGCGTCCACAGCCTCTGGGTCTATACTGGCTTCGAGGGTCCCTTTAGCGGACCTCCTTTCACTACACCGTTTCTGCCAGCACCCCGACGTTAGGGTGGGTTTTTATCTTACTCATAGGAGCAAATTTTCTCCCTTGGTAGCATGCCCAAACTTTCAAAAGGATTGGAAAGAACGTCGGTTTTTTGCCGGAGGACCTTGGGCAGCTCTAGGTACTGAAGCTTCAGTGGTAGTTACCATTGCCTTCAAAATATACAATACCTTTCTTTTTCTCTCCTTTTGCACATTTATCTTTTGGCATTGTACTTATGTTTTTTTGTGTTGTCTCTAGTGCATAGAAAGTTGAGTCCCCGCTCTCGGGTACTGAAGTTCTACGAGGTTGTTATGAAATACCCCGAGGAAGTCACTAGCAGCACGCAATAATTAACTACTGACTCACTAGTGGTTTACAACATTCTCCAGACCAGCATGCTAGCTGACTCGGATTCGGACTTACCCGCCCCATCAGAGGGATCCGCTCCAGGTATACAGCTCGCCATTTTAAGTTCACATGCTTTGAATATTAGGAATGTCGGCTAACATCTTTTAGTCATATCTAGCTACCATGGACTACAAGCCTTCACTGAGGCGTGCCTTTGATGTAGTGACCTGCCAAACTTCTTACCTCTCACTAGGCCTCCCACCGACGATACGGTGGATCTTACCTCGAGGGTTTTCCCTTCAATCTGGTGAAGATGGAGACCTTTCTTTTCTTGAGATTTCGTAGGACTTAGACATCAGCTCAGATCTGGAGTTTGACGGACCCGGTCTTGGATTCGACATGCCACTTCTCCCGCCCGGGCTAGCTCTTGGATGCTTTAGACGCCTTTATGCGGCCTTCTTCCTGGATTCGACTCTTACTTACTATCAAAGTCGTACCATTCTACTTTGGACCCACTGGTGGAGGAGACCTTAGCCTCTAATCTATGGAGTGAAATGGAACCTACTTCGACTCCCTTTCCCCTAGAAGACGCCTCCCAGGTCTTGAAGAAAATGACTCGTTTGATGCACGAGGTATAATAACTTTATTTTTTATATTCACATGTTTATCTATGTATGTAGGCGAACTTGTTACTTATGTATTTACAGGCCTTCATGCACTTTGCCTCGGCTTCGCGTCATCTTTCTGAGGACTTGCGTCACACCCGCTCTTTTTTGTCGTCCAACTCCGATAAACTTAAATGGGAGCTGGCACAGGCTCGAGAAGCTCAGCGTGTTGACAATGCTGCCTTGGTTGACCTTTAGACTTCCACCAAAGCAGTCCTAAGTCTTGCCGCCCGTACACACCAAGAGGACTTGTCCATAATCGCTCGCCTTCGCCAAGAGTTGACTTGTGCTACACGGAAGATGAAAAACGTCTCTTACTTGGCTAAACTCGTGAAGAGCTCTCCTGTCTTCGTGATTTTGGAGAATAATGCTAGTGAGGCTGCCATTGGTCGGGCACTACACTGAATTCAGGATGGAGTTAGCTTTGGCAATCTCCTTCCCATTTTCCGTTCTCTTTGTTCCAACACTGTGGAGAAAGTTGACGACCCTTCCTTGCCAGCCTTCGAATCTGGACTTCTAGTGATACACCTCAAACTGCTTGCTACGACTCTCCCATTTTCCAAGGCGTGCCTGAAAAGAGCCAGGCCCTTCCAGCTATGACAACTCCTACCTAAACTGGACTCAACCAATTGACTTTAAGTAGGCACAGCTTTAGGGGCCTTGATGACTATCTTTTTGTTGCTTTTTACTTCTAGAATATTTTATGTTGCTAACTTTATCTTTCCTTTAGGTTGCAACTCAGAATATTTGAATTTTGAATGAATGATAGCTCTTGATTATTTCTCTATCTTGCTTACCCCTAATTTAAGTTTATGACAACATCAATATACTTAAATTAAGATATTCTTTTGAAAGAAAGATAAAATAACACTTTATCATTTTTATTCATTAACAACTTGAATTACATTGTATTGAAAGTACTTTTTGAAGTGTTCAGCATTTTAAAGATGGAAGATCTTATTCCCGTCCATGTGCTCAAGGTAGTAGGTGCTTGGGCGCGCCACTCTGGCGACCTGGTATAGTCCTTCCAAATTTGGCCCCAGGACTCCACTGTTGAGTTGTTTGGTGTTTGTCATCACCCTCCTCAACAGTAAGTCACCAACTTATAAGCGCTTTGCCTTTACACTAGAGCTATAGTACTTCGCAATTTGGCTCTAGTACCGTGCCACCCTTAAATGGGTTGTGTCCTTTCTTTTTTCAGGAGATCTAGGCTCATTCGTAACTATTGGTTATTTTGAGTTAGATCAAAAGACTCTACACGCGAGGATAAGAGTCCTATCTCGACCGAAATTACTGTTTTTGCCCCGAATGCTAGCTAATAGGGGGTTTCACCTATTGATGTTCTGAGTGTGCTGCAGTACGCCTACACTACTTGTGGGATTTCTTCCGACCAAGACCCCTTCAAGCTTTCAAGCTTGGTCTTTAGGTTCTTTTTGATGATCTTATTTACTGTCTTGACCAGCCCGTTGGCTTGTGTGTGAGCTGGTGATGAGAAATTGTGCTGAATCCCAAGCTTAGAATATAATTGCTGGAAAGCTTAGTTGTCAAACTGCTTTCCATTATCAGTGATAAAGGTTTAAGGTATCCCAAATCGACAGACTATGCACCTCAAGATGAACTCACTCACCTTCTTTTCATTGATAGTTGCTAGAGCCTCGGCTTCAGCCCACTTGATGAAGTAATCTACTGCTACCACCGCGAACTTGACTTTGCCTCGCCCTATTGGTAAGGATCGTATGAGGTCTATCCCCATTGCGCAAATGACCATGGTCCCATCATCCTAGTAACGACCTCGGGGGGCTGTCTTTGGATGGTAGTGAATCTCTGACACTTGTCACATTCCCGAGTGTACTTCTTGGAGTCTTCAACCATGGTCTGCCAAAAGTAACCTTGCTTGATTAACTTCTTAGCTAGGGACCTTGTCTTCTTATGGTTGCCACAAACGCCTTCGTGCACTTCCTGCATTTCATAAGTGGCCTCGCTAGGGTCTAAGCATCTAAGAAGAGGTAAAAAATATCCCATTTTGTACATTATCTCCCTGCAGCACGTACTTGATAGCCTTGAACTTAAGTCGTCGGGCATTCTTCTTGTCGTCTGACAACTTTCCCTCCCTTAAGTACTCAAGGAAAGGGGTCATCCATGTTGCTGGCAAGGTCGAGGTTGCCTCGCTAATTCCGTGTAGCAGCTCAGTGGTGATGCTATGCTTGTCTAGGATCTCTATTGGTACGGTCCTAGCCACCTCGGTTTCATAGGCAACTGTTTCTTTGCCAAGGCATCAGTATTGGCGTTTTGGGACCTAGGTACTTGTTGGATTTGTACCTCTACAGGTGCCACCCCTTGAACAACCTCACCAGACACTGGTTCCTTTTCAACAGTTTTTTATTTCAGTCACCCCTACCACTGCCCGTAGGGCTGTGTGGTAGCACTAACTCGAGCATAACTGCTCTCCTCTGACCAGCCTCACCCCCATAGGAGTAGGGAACTTTATCACCTGATGGTAGGTTGACACGATCGCCCTTAGCCCATGTATAGTGGGTGTTCCTAGTATCGCGTTGTAGGCGGATTTGTCGTTCACCATTAGGAAATTTACATAGTGGAGGACTATGTTGTCTCGTTGCCAAAGGTTATTGGGAGCTCAGCTGAACCTTCAAGAGTCAGAATGCTTTCACCAAATTTGACTAAGGGTGTTGTATTCGGCTTGTTCTCTTCCTAGCTTCATGGCTCGTAAGCTTTCAGGGATAATATATTCGTCGAACTACCTTCGTCAATAAGGATTCTCTTCACATGGATGTTGGAGACGGCCAAAGACACCAGCAAGGCGTCATTATGCGGCTGGTGTAATGCGGCAGCCTCAGCGGTAGTGAAGCCAAGTTGCTCGTTTGCTACAACCATTAATCGCACTTCTTCACCCCTTAACATGTCTCTAGCTTGACTCACTTTCTCTTTCCGACTCCGGTTGGACTCCCCTCAAGCCAGCTTTCCAATGATGGTTCTGATTTATTGTGCTGGTGGTGGTCTTTCACCTCCCCTTTTCTTGCTAGGGAACTCGGACGTTTTTCCACCCTCTTCCACATACTTGTCTAATTATCCTCTTCGGATGACAGACTCTATGGAATCCTTTAGATCGTAGCAGTCCAAAGTCGCGTGGCCGTGATCCCTATGAAATAGGTAGTATTTACCCTTATTTCTCTTATTGGATCCCACCTTGATTCGGCTTGACCATCTTAGCTCCTCCTTATCTTGAATATCCATCAAGATATGCTCGAATTGAACAATCGTTGGGGTGCATTTCTTGTATCGGCTAGGTGCTACCCCCTTTCGGTCGATCTTTTCTTCTTTCAATAGGCGTTCTTCTACCCTTTACTTTCACGACTCTTTGTAGTCAAACTCGCGACAACTTTTCGAATTTTCATGCTCTGGAATGGAGCGCTTTTCTTCCATGTCTCCTCAGGAGTTAACCAGCTCCCCTAGTTAGTAGATCGACATATGTGAGAGGAGTTTTCTTCCCTAGCAACCATAGGAATTTCTCATTCTTGAGCCTAGCAATGACTGCTGCAAGAGTCGTACTATCAGTGTACCCCTTGACTTGCATCTCCTCGTTATTGAAGTGTGCTATGTACTCCCGAAGGGTCTCCTGGCTTCTTTGTCTCACGGTTAGTAGATGGGTGACCACCTTTTTCTGATCTCGCCCACCCAAGAATTGGGTGACGAAAGCTCTAGCTACTTCTTTGAATAAGGCAATAGATTTACGTTTGAGCTACCTGAATTATCTCCTGGCCGATCCCATGAGAGTGAAAAAGAACGATTGGCACATGATCGTCGGACTCCATGAAGTTTCATCCATGCCTGATAGGCACCTAAGTGTTCTATGGGATCCGTATAACCATTATACGCTTTAATCGTCTAGAGGTTAAAATTTGTTGGGACAGACTCCTCCATGATTTCATCGATGAAAGGAGGGTCGACCTGGTTGACTAGGCTATCCAGGTCCAGTCCATCTTTGTCCTGCGCTTTCTTCATGTTCCCAACTGATCTTAGAGAAGGCGAAGCTGAGCTAACCAAGGTTGATCCTCAGCTTCGCAATGCCCCGCTTCTCTTCGCATTGTTTGAGTACACCCCTTAGATCGGCTCCAAAGTCCAATCCTGTGGTTCGGGCACTTGGAGTTCTTGATGGATGTTAGGTGGATGACCCTCGTGTGTTACTCAGCGGCTAGCTACTCCTGACTGACTGCATTCCGAAGACTCCTCAGCTCTGAAACCAATCCTCTAGTAAACCGAGTGCTCCCTCCTCGTATCATTACAGCCTAGTCAAAGTCATTTGAGCGGTCTTTGGTGTCGAGAATAACCTTTATTGGAGCCTCATGGCTGGGGCATTCCCTTTGGCAGGTTCCCGAATCAAAGGCCCTGACTTCTCTATCGCAACTTTTTTCTTGATAGGTTGTCGCCTTGCCGCCTTCTGCGGTGCTTGCTAGTTTCCAATGACGGTTGCCTGAGCCGGAGGAGGTTATCAGAGTAACTCCACCAGGAAACTTAAACTCTTTGCTATCCCTTGCACTTGTTCCTCAAACGTTGCGAATTTCGGATCAGCACACTCTGATTCTTGCCAGGTTACTCCACCCACAGGATCCGGATGGTTCTCGACATGAACATTGTCATGTCTTCTAGAGGCAATTCTCTTTGGAGCGTGCTCAACATTCGACTTTTTTTCGACACCGTGGTGGTGGTCATTCTCAAAGTTCAACTTTTTTGCAGAAAATGTGTAAGAACTAAGCTTATTGGGTAGAACACTCTCTCGTCCCCACAGACGCCACCAAGTGTTGATGGCGAAAAATGGTCAACGAATATCCACAATACAGTTTGTATTACCAAGGACAAGAAGCTTGCAAAAAAGAACAATTTTAGGACACAACGGTGTGTTGTGAGCCATAGGGCCTTCAATGCCTAAGTTAGTAAGAGTTTTGGAGATCGATTTAGAGGTAGCTTTTAGAACTTAGAACGGCTTACAAGTGTACTTAGCGTAGTTTAGCTCAGATTACCTTGGTTTTGTTTTCCTAAATGGAGAATGTTCTGTTATTCTTATACCAGTCGGTTTCGTAACTGCTGTGGCTCACTTATGAGCGGCTTAATGGCCAGCCGTTAGAAAGGTCTGTCATTAAGTCATAAATGAATACCGGCGTAACTTCTGACCATTAATATTTGAAGGTGTAATGGCTTTGACTCGGAAGTTACTTAGACTCGGTCAACCTTTGCAGGTCCTCACCTCCACGACTTACCCCTTAGGGGTAGGGCCTTCCTAGTGTAACCCTAGGACGTTACGAGGTGCAGCGTCTCTAAGCGTTACTTAGAGTTGGTCGATTCGTCCACAGGAGAGTCCTAACCTCCACGACCAACCCACTCGGACTAGTCCACTGGACTTATCTCTTTAGGGGTTGACTTTTCTCTCGGTCAACCCATACGGGTCCTCATAACCTCCACGGCTCGCCTTTAAAGGGGATCCTAGCCTTCTCGATGTAACCCTAGGACGCCATGAAGTGCAGCTTCTCCAAGCATTACTTGGACTTGGTCGACTCGTCCATACGAGAGTCCTAACCTCCACGACCAACGCACTCGGGCTGGTCCACTCGACCGATCTCCTTAGAGGTCGGCTTTGGTATCGATCAACCCTTACTGGTCCTCACCTCCACGACTTGCTCATAAAGGGGGGTCTTGGCCTTCTCGATGTAACCTTAGGATGCCACAAGGTGCAGTGTCTCCAAGCAATACTTGGACTCGGTCGACTCTTAGGGCAGAATCATAACCTCCACCGCCCATCCTCGTGGGATCTATACCTACTTTGGCCGATCTCAAAAGAGCTAGATTGCCTTTGGCCGACCCCGAAGAGGGGTTCACGCCGTCACGGCCGACCCCTGGAGATTTGGCATGGACTTGGCTGACCCCATAGGGTTATGGCCTCCATTTTGCCAACCCTCGATGGGTCGTCATTGGCTTGGCCGACCCCGAACGGTTGTGGCCTCCCTTTGGCTGACCCTTGAGGGGTCGACATTGGCTTGGACAACCCCCGGGGGATCGTCATGTACTTGGCCGACCCCCGGGGGGTTGTGGCCTCCATTTGGCCGACCCCTGGGGGTTGTCACTTCATTTGTCCGACCCTCGGGGGTCGACATTGGCTTGGCCCATCTTAGGGGGTCGGCATGGACTTGGCCGACCCCTTGGAGGTTGTGTCCTCCATTTGGCCGACCCTCGGGGGGTCAGCATGGTCTTGTCTGATCCCCTGGGGTTGTGGCCTCCATTTGGCTAACCCTCGAGGGGTTGGCATGGACTTAGCCGATCTCCTGGTGGTTGTGGCCTCCGTTTGGCTGATTCCAAGGTGGTCGGCATGGACTAATGACCACGTGATTAACTTGATTACCAAGACAAGATATGACTTATTTATAGCTATAAGATTTTACTTGGAGCTCAAACTTAGGAAGACTAAAAATAGGAGTGCCTATTTGCTGCAAATCATCCTAAAATTTTCCAAGACATGCAACATTTAAGTTATTGAGGGCGTGAGATAAAAATAGAGAGAGTTTCTTTTTATAAGAGAGTTTTTTCGTTTTGTAAGAGAGAAAGTTGTAACTCCAATTTTTATGTAGTAAAGTTCTTCTATTCTTATCCGTA
>JBBMEG010000373.1:0-44954 GCA_037832605.1 Cyclanthera cordifolia
GTCCTTGCTTCTCAGTGTATCGTAATTCACAATATGCCATTATCTCTTATTACTTATTTGTTGCAGGCTTGGTAGAGCAAAGATGGTATGGTTTCAGTGTGATAATTGCAGAGACAACCTTAAGAAACCCAAGTTGCCGAATCACTTCAGATCTTGTTCCGCTACCAAGGTATCGTTTTATCCGATTTCCCCTTCAACCATGCTATAACTCAAAAGGAATTTCAATTTCGTCTTATCGTTTTGTGTTTTGTGTGTGTTTCTTTTAATTCGTGTCATTACTTTTGTCTTGTTATCTTGCATCGATTGTCGACAAACCTTTGGGCAGGATAGCGTATAAGTCCATACTCAAATGTATTACATAAGCGGTAATATTCTATTATTTATACTCCTTCCAACTCAAAATTGATAGTCAAATGTATTACCATGAGTAGCCTAGTTGTAAAACGATAGTAAGAAACTAAAAAGCTTTTAGCTCAATCTAGCCGCCTATTTAAGAATTTTCTACGAGTTTCTTTCATATTCAAATGTTGTAGGGTCGAGCCTGATATCCCGTGAGAATATTCTAGTCTAAGTGTGTGGAAGCTGATCTTGACACTCATGAATATAAACTAACAAAATAAATTGATACTATATTATGTGTATAAAAATCCATTTTGTTAAATTTATATGTTAAGTTCTAACCAGTAATCATGGTTCTTTCCGAACAAATCATGTACATTACTTAGTGTGTACTTCTACTCACAAGTTTTATCTACTTCTTGCAGGAAAAATATGGTCCAAAGGGCAAGGGGTAGTCATGAATGTCACCACCCCCAAGTCCAACAAGGGGTAGTCATGAATGTCACCACCCCCAAGTCCAACAAGGATTCAAAACAGCAACCAAATTTTTATACTCTCGTTGGATTGTTCGACGTCCTTCTTGGTTCGGCAGGTATCGTTATTTATTGTCTTATTCAACATTTTACTCTTTGGAATGTGAAGTGTTAGTGAATAAAATGTTCTAGATTAATGGACGGATTTTTTACATTTTAGAATAAGAATGTGCTGAAAACATGCTATGATTTATTGAGACTAGCTTATCAGATTCTAAGTTGATTCTTTTGTGTATATACAATGTATCATTTGTTTTTGCAGACTTCGCTACTTAATGTAGAAGGAAAAAAGCCCAAAGGAAAAGCACGTGGGTTTCATGCAGAAAAAAATAACCTTATCCGATCAAAGAAGTTACGCCATATAAAATGCCCAAGAGTTGAAGACACTTCCACTTATCCGTTCAAAGAAGTTACGCATATAAAAGGCCCAAAGAGTTAAAGACATTTCCAAAGGTGTAGTAGTTGAAAATGGACATGTTGTGGCAAAAAAATTGTAACGATTGACCGAGACAAAAGCTGGCCTCCAAAGGGTTGATCGAGAGGGCGGGAACCCCACAAAGGTTGACCATGGAGGTTAGGATTTTCTCATGAGTCAACCAAGTCCAAATAACTTGAATGTTGCAATGTCAAGTAGCAATGACAGAAAGTTACAACTAGAAGACAAAGACCCCATAGGGGCGAGCCATTAGAGATGAGAATCGGCAAGGGTTGACCAAGACGAAAGCTGACCCCAAAGGGTCAGTCGAGAGGGTCAGGACCCCATGGGGGTCGGCCATGGAGGCTAGGAGTCTACCACAAAAGTCAACAAGTCAAAATAACACCAAGAAGGCCAGCACTCCCAAAAGGACGCCCGTGGACGTCAGGACCCCTCTAGGGTCGACCAAGTTCAAGTAACGTCTAGAACTGTTACGTCGGTACTTATTCCAGACTTAATGGTTGATGTTATAAACAGTTGGTCATTAAGCCACTATTAAGTAGCCTGCAACGGTTACAACTCCGACTACTATAAAAGATCAGAAGGTTACCATTTCAATCAAATCCATTCTCAGTTACTTGAATGTAAGCTAATCTCGAGCTATCAAACTCTTTCCAAACACTCTCTAAATACATTTCTAACATAGACATCAGAAGCTTTGCGTCTCACACCACACTGATGTGCTTAATTTTTGTAGGCATCTTGTTCTCGGTAAAACAAGTATTTACAGATAACTATTTATCGATGTTATTATATCGAAACCTATATAAGATATGGATATTATAATACATTATTAGTATTTATGTTATGCATATTATAATAATGCATTATATTCTTTAAATATGTACTATTATCATATTCTACATCCATAGAACTTAGAGTTCTTTATTCTAGATCAGGGTTTGTTGATAGAATGCATCGTCGTATAGGTGTAAATCATAACCAGAATCACACATCTTCGTCGATGGCTTTGATTATCTTGATCATCGTCTCTAACAAATGTACATGGGAATTTAGATCATGTAATCGACGTTTTGGCATCTCATGTCACCGTCAAATAACGACAACGACCAGTTGTAGCATTCAAATGGATTTAGATGGAGACTATATAAATGAAGAGGCAGACTACAATGATAATGATGCTTGAAATTGTGATGATCGTCGATAAAGATAGTGTCCCCCAGGTTCTTGATGACTGAAGATGGATAAGTGGCAGGGGCGATGACGGAAAAGACGATGAGTATTGTGAGCAAGAAATGATATAATAGATAGTATTAAAAATATTATTAATTATATCAAAAATGAAAATAAATTTTCTAACACTTAGAAATATATGTAATTATTTCTTAAAAATGCCTATCTATTAAATTTTTTTAATATCATATCAATACAATATTGGATTTGTATTTGTGATTGATTGGCCATATGTGTTATGGGCTTTTTTCATAAGCCCATTGGTCTAACCTATGACCCGTTAGATTATAGGCCCAATTGTGATTATGTACAGGATCTAAATCTTGGAAAATAATTTGGAAAATATCTAAGTTTTTTAGGATTTTAAATTTATGTTTAAAATCTAATTTCGAATTAAATTTAATAAATCCAAAAATAATCTATGATAGAATATCCTTCCCATCCTATTTAGATTTTTTTGTGAAATAAAAATAAATAAGATTTTTGTAACAAACATTCCAACAAACTTTTAGATATTTTGACCAATATAAACACGAATATTTAATTAAAGATTTCATAAAGAAAAGGCATTGAACTTTATTATTTGAAAAATTGTAACTTTGAGCTGATATGAGGTACACACTGTGACACATGTACATGGGAAAAATATATTTAAATATGTCGTCAATATCAACCTCATGTAATGTGACCTACATGTACAATATTGGGAAAAATGTAATATGAATGAGTAGTGCATTGTATATAACAAAAAAAAAAAAAAGAAAAAAAAAGAAAGAATGGTACTACATTGTATATAAAATAAGTGACCCTAATACTATTGCATAATGTAGAGTACATGTTATGCATATACGATATGAAAAACCAGACGATGGGTAAGGTACACAGTCTGACATATTTGTACATATCCCGAAAAAATTGATGGGAATTTTGATAGGCAATAAATATATGATAAAAAATTATGTAGTGCACACCTAGTACATCCTCTATCACAGGCCTTGTGAAAAAGTTTTCGAAAAAGGGAAAAAAAGGTTTGGAAATACGTTTTGTCTGTGAAAGGCTATATGGAAATACAATAAGGACCACTTCAACTATATTACATTCAACATATAACTTGGTAGAACTGGAAACTTTAAGAAGTCATACATCTATAGTACATTTTGGCACATAATTGATGTGACACTCTTGCATATGAAAATGGTGATGAGTCAACCCTTAGAATAAAATGAAGAAAACAATCCTAACATGCAATTATGACAAAATAAAATAAAAGCATGATGAAACGGGTTGAACAGACATGCGGCCATGTGCAACATGCACTGGACAAACATGACTGTCACACTATGCATTCAGGATGATTGTTGCATTCGAGTGGGAGTACCATTAAACCTAATACCCGAAATTTCTTTGAAGAAAAATAAAATCACCTATAAAATTTCCAAAGAGAAGTTAAAAGTCTAATTGCATTGCATTCGTGATGATTGTTACATTAGAGGAGAACGCCTCATCTCTCACCGATTCAAAGCCTAATTGATTTTCTGGTGGTGCTCGTTCCCATTAAGGATTTCGGCACGTTCATTGCAAGTCGGGTCATCCTTTCCTATCAAGCTCGTTGTTGTTACAATTGTTACATCCCAAAATGTATGTTTATAAACTCTCTCCCATAAGTGAAATCTCTATTTTTGAGAAATTATTTCCCTTACTATATTTGCTATATTTTCGTTATTTTCTTTTAATTATAACTAATTAGTGTGTTATGTTCTTCATTATACACTTATATTACAACAAGAGATACATGTTTTTTTAGTACATATTAGGTGAGAGGGACCACACAAACCCTACAATAGAGCGACACTACTTCTACCAAATAAATTAAGAGTCTCAAATAAATTAAGAGACAAGAGATGCATGTTAAACGTTATAGTTATTTACGTATTTTATGAAATGAATGTATTATCTCTCTTTCCTAATTTTTGTTTTAGACATTGATTTAAAGTCTAAAAAAACTATATATTCTCATAATTAGTTTGAAAAATGTAGACAATTACTATCATTTCCCTTATGTCTTTAAATTTTAGATCTCTCAATTATTCAATTCCTAAATTACTGATTTGATAAGTAATATTTTAGCTTTTAAAATTTGTCGAATAATTTTTTAAGATTTTTAATCTCAACAATTAAATTTATCAATTGAAATCAATTAATTAAGGTTTAAAGAACAATCAAATTTAGCTTGTATTGGGCTACACACATAAGAATCAATATTTAGATCATTGTCACAATGTATCACCTAAATTTTTTTATATTCATTAAATCAAACACGACCATGGTTATGTTATAGAAACTATTTCAAAGAGATCAACAGTACTGTTAGACTATTAATGTAAGAGTATTAATATTATTAATGCGTTAATGATAATTTATGTGTTATCTTGAATATATGTAAAGTTCAAAGGACCTTTAAACTTACATTATGTTATCACTTGACTATTTAGAGATTGTTGATATCTCAAATATAAGGTGTAGCACACAATGTGCCGTTACCAATTTTCTTTATTTTCTGAACTCTCTTCTTCCTTTTAATATTTTTTCTCCTCTTAATACACTTTCAAACATCATTTCACGAATTATGATTATTATTGAGGAGATGCTTGAGGTAAACAAAATAATAATAATTATATTTAGGATACAAATTAGGAGGAAAACTATCATCGTAAATAATTTAATTATAATTTGAAAGAATACAGATTAAAATGAAGAAATTTCAAATAACAAGGATGTCAATGAGACATGTAACAAACTTGACTTACAATGAATGACAACAATATGGAGTAACATGATCGAATATCTATCTCTGTAAAAAAAAAAAAAAAAGGGGTTAAACATGTGTGAAATGAACTCACGTTTTCAACACTGAAAAAAATGCTGAGAACAAAACATATAAAATAAAAATAGTTGTTTTTAGAACAAAAAAGAAAAAAGTTGGTATAGAGAAAGAATGTTTTTTCCGCATAAACTTTGACAAGTTTTAGAAGAGTGTTGTTTAGTTTTACAATGAAGAGAATACTGACTTACTTTATTTATTTGCAAATGAGGTTATATTTATACATCTTAGTGGGCATTATTTGTTACGCCTTAACTGCTTAACTACATACACTTGTTGTACCAGTTTTACTACCTAATTGGTAGTTATATTCCTAATACTCCCCCCTCAAGATGGACCATATAGGGTTGAAATACTCATCTTGGACAGTAGTGTGAAAAAAATGGTGGGTGAGAGAGGTTTTGTAAGGAGGTCTGCAAGCTGCGCTGTACTGCGTATAGGCAATAGTTTGAACAAGGCCTTTTGAAGGTTATCTCGAACAAAATGAAGGTCCAACTCTATATGCTTAGTATGCTCGTGGAAAATGGGGTTGTTAGCTATGTGTATGGTTGCTTCATTGTCACAGTAAAGGTTAGCTGTAGTTCGAGTTACTTGAAGGTCATTTAGGAGTGATGTTATCCAGATTAGCTCACATGAGGCGTGTGCTAAGGCTCGGTATTCGGCTTCTGCAGATGAACGAGAAATGGTTGTTTGTTTCTTTGATTTCCATGACACCAACGGCTCTCCTAAGAACACACAATATCCAGTTGTTGAGCGCCGTGTGTCTAGACATGATGCCCAATCCGAATCCGTGAATGCTTTGAGTTGTAGTGTATTAGATTTGAGCAAATTGATGCCCTGTCCTGGTGCAGCTTTTAAATACCAAATAAGATGGTGAACTGCTGCTAGGTGTTCCTTTGTGGGTTTGGATACGAATTGGCTCAATCTATTTACAGCAAATGTTATATGTGGCCTTGTGATTGTCAAATATTGGAGTTTCCCAATTAGCCTTCGAAATCCGGTGACATCAGTGAGTATGTCAGTTTCTGGCTGTTTAAGTTTAACCAGATGATTCATGGGGGTGGATTCTGGTTTTGCACGAAGTAGGCCAGCTTCTTCTATGAGCTGTAGAGTGTAATGTCGCTGAGATAGATGGATGCCTTTGTTATTTCTTGCTAGTTCAATGCCAAGGAAATATCGTAGAGCACCTAGATCTTTAAGATGGAATTTCTCGTGTAAAAGTTCCTTCATCTGATGTATGATTTGAGAGTTTGCACTAGTCAATATTATGTCGTCTACGTATACTAGTAAGGCAGTGAAAATAGGTCCCGAGCCCCTGACAAATAGGGAGTAATCAGCTTTTGATTGATGGAAGCCGAGAGATATCAATGCATCAGTAAATTTGGCAAACCACTGTCATGATGCTTGTTTTAAGCCATAGAGTGACTTGTATAGGCGGCATACAAGTCTTTCTTTGTTGTCTGTATTAATCTTTGTGGTATTGTAACCCAAAGATAGGTCCATGTATACTTCCTCAAATAGGTCTCTATGAAGAAATGCGTTGTTGACATCTAGTTGCATTAGGGGCCATTCATGAGAGACTGCAAGAGTTAGCAAAACACGAACAGTAACTAATTTTGCAACTGGTGAGAAAGTTTCAATGTAGTCCAACCCCTCTTGTTGCGTATAGCCTTTTGCCACTAAATGAGCCTTGTATCGTTCAATGTTGCCGTCTGCTTTTAGCTTAACTTTGTATATCCATTTACATCCTACAGTTGTTTTGTTTGGTGGCAGTTTGACTATGCTCCATGTTTTGTTTGCTTCTAGAGCTTCTATTTCAACTGTCATAGCCTTCCTCCAATGTTCATGTGGAATAGCTTCATGAAAAAATTGGGGTTCAAATGTTGCAGTTAAGGTTGTGCTGAAGGTTTTGAAGTCTGTAGATCGGCCTTTGTAGGAAACATAGTTTTTTTTGCAGTGGGTAGTGGGATGAAGTTTTGGAGATTGGTTGCTTCATCAACAATGCACAATGGTAATTTTGTAGGTAGCTAGGAGGTTTATGCATTCTTTCAAACATTCGTACTGTTTTTGTAACTGGATCTTGCTGATTATCCATAGAACTATCACTATATGTGCTGTTTTGTTGAGGTGCAACTTCGTCATTCTGTTCTTCAGTGCCCTGACTAGGTTGTTGCTCATCAACTTGTTGTGGTGCATAACTTGGGTTATTTGTGGAGCATTGGATGGTAGTGGGGTGTTGGTAGTCTTGGCAGTTGTGATAGCAGTGGGGCTTTGGCAATATAAGGTTGGGAAAGAAATCTGGTTGCTCATTGGGCAAAGAAGTTGTGTGGAAAGGCATGATGTTTTCATGGAATATAACATCCCGGGAGATAAAATATTACCGTATATGTATGTCAAATAGTTTGTATCCTTTCACCCCTGGTGAATATCCAACAAATACTATAGGAACAACCCTTTTTTCAAACTTGGTTATGTGATTGCTCAATGTGGATGCATAACATAGGCTTCCAAACACTTTAATCATAGAGTAATCAGGTTTGACATTGTTTAATTTCTCAAATGGGGTGTTCCATTGTAAGATGTGAGGAGGGTACGGTTAGGTATGATGCGGTTAAGATACACTCACCCCAAAGTGTTAAAGGTACTCGAGACTGGAAGTATAAAGCATGAGCAATGTTAAGTATGTGTTGATGTTTCCTTTCCACCACTGAATTCTGTTGAGGTCTCTCAACACATGAATATTGGTGCACAACTCCTTTTTCTTGAAACAATTTTTCAAATTTCAATTCAGGTGCATTGTTAGAACGAAACTTTTTAATATTTCGATTGTATTGTGTAAGTACTAGATTGAAGAAGTTTGATATAATACACAAGACATCAGACTTGAGTTTCATTAAGAAGGTCCATGTGTATCGAGTACAATCATCTACAATTGTGAGAAAAAAATATATGTCCTAAATGGGAAGGAACGACGAAAGGGCCTTATATGTCTACATGTATCAAGTCGAAAGGTTTATCAGCTAGTTTGTTGTGTGATGTAAATGGTAGTTTCCTTTGTTTAGCTAGTGGACATATTTCACACGGCAAAGATACATCAGTGGTAATAGAGATGTCAAGATTGAGCACATCTTTCAGCATGTTCAGCCTCGAATATGATAGGTGTCCTAGTCTGGAGTGCTATAATTGTGCTTGGTCATTCTTGGTGACTGCTGATATAATATTTGGCCGAGGGACTTCAAATACGTATATCCCTCGAGATAGTTTACCCTTGCCAATCATTCTCAAAGTGCACTTTTCCTGGATTAAGCAGCTATCAGTAGAAAAGATAACCAGTATTGACGAATCTGCAACTAGTACACTCACAGAGAGTAGATTGTAAGAGAATTCTGGTACGTATAAAACATTCTTCAAAACTAATGAGTTAAAAACTTTAACACTACCAGCCAATTTCACTAATATACGAACACCATTGGGCAGAACAAATGATGATGAACTGGATGTAGGTCAAATAGCATATTCTTATCATAGCATATGTGTGTTGACGCTCCAGAATCTAATATCCAGGTGTGTGAAGGCAATAATGGTGAATCACTTTGACTACCAAAGACAGAGAAGATGTTACCTGCTATGTGAGTACTTGTATCTGAGGTTTGAGCAGTGGCTAATTTTGATTGCAGCTGACTTATCATGTTTTGGCAGCGCGCAATTTCTTCAAACATGGTTGGAGCAGAGGTTTGTTGATTTGTGACTGCGTTGGCAGCATGATGTCGATTTGCCTTTGAACGATGTCCAAACGGATAGCCATGAAGTTTGTAGCATTGATCAATTGTATGATTTTGATAGCCACAGTGAGTACATATCATCCAATATTTTCTTGTTTTTGGGTCTGTAGTCTTTGGTGGTTTTGTTGTTGAGGCGAGAGTGAGGGTTGGTATTGCAGGAGGTAGGGACATCAATCGTTGATGTTCTTCTTGAATGATTAGGGAGAAAGCTTTGCTAATGCTTGGAGGTGGATCCATTAATAAGATCTGGGATCGTGTCGGTCCGAACGATTCATTTAATCCCATCAAGAATGTGATTAAATTTTTGTATTGATGAAAAGCAATTATCTTCTTGTATCCTTCACAAGTGCAAAGACCACACGTACAGGTGGGGCGGTACAGTTCATATTCATCTCATATGGATTTTAATTGAGAGAAATATGTGGTTACCGAATTCTGATCTTGCGTGATGGTTGCGAGGATTCTCTTTAATTGAAAAATTCTCTGACCATTTTGCTTCTGAAATCTTTGTTTCAAATCGTCCCATATTTCCTTTGCAGATTCAGTGAACAAGATGCTGACTGACATCCCTTTGGAGACGGAATTCAAAATCTATGCTACGACAACATTGTTGCTACGGATCCATAGGGTTGTGGTTGAATCGGTTGGTTTTGGGAGAGTTCCATCAACAAATCCAAGTTTATTTCGGATTGAAAGCCCTAATCTCATAGATCGGCTCCAGGTGACATAGTTTTCGTCGGTGAGAAGCTCGGAGGCGAAGACGGAATTGGAGACGTCGTTGTGATGCAGATAATACGGGTTGGTTGTAAAATCATTCGGAGATGGTTGTTGAACAGAAGAGTTGTCATTTGGGAAAGAAGATGTTGACATCTTGGAAAAAAAAACGCGGAAGATTTCTAGTCGTCTGATACCATTTTACAATGAGGAGAATACTGACTTACTTTATTTATTTGCAAATGAGATTATATTTATACATCTTAGTGGGCATTATTTGTTAAGCCTTAACTGCTTAACTACATACACTTGTAGTACCAGTTTTACTACCTAACTGGTAGTTATATTCCTAATATTTTGTCATGTGTTCATATATGTATATACATGTGTGCGTATATTAATAAATGTTTAAACTTCCATCTTCTATTTATTAAACTCAATTTGATGGAAGAAAAAAACATTGTATATATGCGTGTAGACAAAACAATAGGTTGGAGTCAAACTTTCTAATTGGAGGTAAGTAACACCTTCATTTATTTTCTTTACGAAAAAAACCTCCATTTCGTTCACCTTCATTTTTGAATTAATTAAGTTTTCTCTATTAAATTGACGTCGGAACCCTATACTTTTGAAAATATATTATTAGTATTTTCAAATTCTCATAATTGAATGTATGTATTACATATGTTTTATCTAATTCCTCAAATTTTTCTTGGTGGTAGCCTTTCTTAAGAGAGGACAAACTTATAAGAAATATTCACGTTCATATGAAATTGATAAATCTTTTTACGACTTTGTTTTTTGTTTAACTTAAAATGTTGTATATCTATGAAGATGTTTAACCTTCTTTATAGACTCAATAATTTTGTCAAAAGAGTAGTAGCTCAGCGACATTAGTGTACGTTCAAGAACCTTGATATCACAGGTTAAAATTATCCAACCTCCGATTGTTGTAGTCTCAAATATTAAAAAAAAAAAAAAAAAAAAACTCATTAATTTTTTCCTTAATTAACCAATGTGGGACTATCACTTTCTTTGTATTCCGATCCCAACAATCCTCCCTTCGAACAAAGTACTACATACGAGTCTCCCTTATGTGATAGTGTTAATTATTTTATGAATTGCACATAAACACGTGTTAACTCAAACCACATATCCTTCTAAATTACACTTGAGTAATCAGTCGTAACTCAACCACATATTCACCTGATTTACGTTTGAGAAAACAGTAGCTACCCCTCTCTAAGGTAACAATTTCAAATGAACTCTACACTGGAGCACACACAAATGCTCAATCACGAGCACGTTCATAAGCACTTTACAATGTAGCACACAAATGCTCAATATAAGCACATTCAAAAGCAATCTCACAAGAACACATATTACGCGGCTCAAACCACACATTTTAATTATGACTATTTCATATCATGCATATGATATTGAGTCTCATAAATTATTTGTTTCATACTCGACGGTTCTTCCAATATGACTAAGTTAGTGGAACTACTCTGAGACTACTTGTAAGAACCTAGATTTTAAAGAATAAAACCAAGAACCTTACTTAATTTCAAACGCATGAAAATCAGTTACAAAATCAATTTAACCGATAAACCAGCGTCTGACCTAACCGTAGCTCGTGCTCTCAAAGAAATATCGTCTCCTTTGGAACATCTCAAAAACTCGGGTTCCATTTGGAACATTAAAATAACTGGTCCTCATTGGGACATCCAATATGGCTAGATCATCTCTTTGGAACATCCCGACCCAACATACACACACCTATATAACAATACATAAAACAATGTTAGGCTAGTTCACTATAAAACATCACAGTCTAACAGACATCAACAATAACTCAAAATAACATAATACGTACAAGTACACTCAAATCATATTCACGTAATCGATATCATAGAAACACTCCAATCATCAAGATAACAACCAGCTCAATCAACATGCATACATGTTATTACACCACAGACCACGAGAAAGGATAATGATTCCGTACCTAGCCAAAATTCCTAAATGAGCTCTTTAGCCCAAAATTCAAAATTAGCACTTACTACAATTAAAGACGAACTCAGTACGAAAAAATCATTCAACAGACCACACTTTCAAAAACGGGTTTGTAACGCCCGGGGTTAGGAGGGGTACATGAATGAACCGAGTCCACATCCGAATAAGAGGGATCTTGGGGATATAGTCTCATGGTTAAGGCTTAAGAGAATTGATTTATACTACCTATACCACCAAGGTGCACCTTCCTTTTCGGTGGCTCAATCGAAGGAACTTCACAGTTAAGTGTGCTTAGCTTGGAGTAGTCCTAGAATGGGGCATGTGAGTGAGGACAAAACATGCTAAAAGGACATGTGATGGTTTGTGGGGATAGTCTTCATTCTTAGAAGCGTTTAGAGGCTGGTCGAATCAGGGTTTCTGTACTCGGTTAGAAAAAAGAACTAAATTATTGATCTATAAATACTTCTATAAATTTATATAGCAGTTACATAAATCTTTAATACAAGGGAAATAAAACAGGCTGTAAAAAGGTTGGGAAAAGGAGAAAATGAATTTATTCCCATTGTTTAGCTGTTTCTATTTTATCAAACAAATTTTCATTTTTTTATTTTTTTTTTCTCCTTCTGGTTAAAAATAATAAATATCTTGAAATATTTTTTTTTATTTAATATTTAAATATTAATTAGATATTTATGATTTATTAAAAAATCTATGTAAATTTACTAGTATATATATTTATAGAAAGTTAATAGCAAGGTTTTAAATATTTCTCTAGATTTATCACTTCCATCGGTGTATTGACAAATATGCCCACTCAATCTTTTAAAAAATAAGAGAGAGATTGAATCAGGGGAAATTCCACAAAATGGACTGAAATTTTGGGAAAGTAAAGTTGGAGTGGATACAGACTCGAATGGAAATAGAATGCAACAAAACAACGGGGTAAAATAAGAAAAGTCAGCAGTCGTCTTCGTCACATCCATCCGAGTCTCCCAGACCGGTCGCCGCTATTCCTTTTCCAATATATATATATATATATATATATATTATATTAATCAACTTGTTAAAAAAAAGAAACAATTGACTGAAAGGATAAAGCCAAATAAATGAATAATATATAGAATCTCGTAATATATTTCTCTTCATCGGAAGACTTCAGTACGACCCTCAACCCGAGGGAAACTAATAAGGCCGCCATTGATGAAGAAGGACAGCTCCATGAATCCTAACTTGAAGCTCGTTCTACCTCCTTCCGACGAAGTTCCTTTCGCCTTCATGTAATTTGCTCTCTCTTCTTCTTCTCTTTCGAAATTCGAACGCATTGCAGGTTTTGGATTATTGCGTTTATGGCGTCGCTGATATCGTTGCAGAACCCAAAGCGGTACTTTCACGGATGGCGATTTGCTTGTTAATAGAGACGGCGTGCGGATTGTTTCTCAAGCGGAAGACGAAAGTGTATGCAATTTTGAGCTTCTTTTATTTCTTTTCCATATTATTTTTCCATTGATAGGGTACTGTTAACTGATGGCTCCTGCACTTAATTTCCTGTTCTTGTCAATGTCGAAATGGAATGCGTTTTTTCTTGTTTCTTTTTCCTTTTCTCTGTGTTGATTGAGCTTCCTATCATTTTACTTTTGCACTGTTTGGAATTCGTGAATATTGAGCTCGAAACTTGGGAATCAGATCTAGTTTCGCTTTTTAATTGTTTCGTGTTGTTGATTGTTCAGCCTCCACCAATAAAGCCCTCAGACAACCATTTGTCTTTAGCAGATTTGGATTCAATTAAAGTCATTGGAAAAGGAAATGGTGGAATAGTTCAATTAGTTCGACATAAATGGACGAATCAGTTTTTTGCTCTAAAGGTCTCTCTCTCTCTCCTCTTTGTTAGGCAATATGTTGTTGAATCTTTTTATCAAATATTATTTCAAACAGAATTAAAAGAATTTTAATAGTTTCATTAATATTTGAAAATAGTCAATCAGCTAGTTCTGGAAATTCATTTGACCTCCAAGCTCTTGCTCTTGCTGTGCAATTAAAAAAGACGAGGCTATTCCATTCACCATTGAATTAGCTTGTTTGCAATTAAACAAGCTTTACATTAGTTTCTGCCTAGTTTGTTTACCCTTGCCTTCGTCAACAAAATTCCATATTAATATGATATTGTCACTTTTGGCATAAATTCTCGTGAATTTATTTTTAATCATCACCCTAAAGACCTTATATCAATATGCATATTGTATCTCTTTATATAACCAAGATCTTCCCATTACCTTAGCAAAATGTGAGACTTTCATCACAGTACCAACACTATATTATAGAGTTTTTCCATAAAATATCTATTACATGAAGGATATCCATGTTTCCTTGCGGGTATTATCTGTGGATTCGAGGTTCTTTTGACGTGTTGATCTTTCTAAATCAGGTGATTCAGATGAATGCCGAGGAATCTCATTGTAAGATGGTTGCTAAGGAACTAAAAATTAATCAGTTGGCACAAAACCCGTACATTGTTGTCTGTTACCAGATATTTTATGACAATGGTTCCATTTTCATCATCTTGGAATACATGGATGGCGGTTCACTTGCAGATCTTCTAAAAAAAGTTGGAACAATTCTAGAACCCTATCTTGCAGCCATTTGTTACCAGGTAGTAGGAAGTTTAGCACGTCCATTTTGTTAAAACTTAAAGGTCCCATTTGCTAACCCTTTAAGTTCTATTTGTTAACAATTTTGTTTTGATTTTTGAAAATTAAATCTACAACCTAGAAAGCACGGACACTTATATTTTGACAAGATATCCGTGTCGGACACCGATACTTTCGGACACGTATCCGACACTCAAAATTTCGTGTCCTCTTTTATTATTATTATTTTTAATTTCGGACACTTCATGGATACACCATGGACACTCCATTTAAGAGTTATTTGTTTCAAGTCGGTGGAGGTCGTCGACGACGCCATCTACTAAAGATAGACTAAAATGAAAAAAAGAGAAAAAAAGAAAGAAAATAGAGTGAAGAAACAAATGAGGTAAAACTTAAAGTATTTTGAAATTGTTAAATGTAGGCTTATAAATTTTGATTTGTGTGCTTTAGAATGCATTTAAACAATAATGAGATTTTTTTTATTGGATTGAAATGGACTCATATAACTAACTACGTCAACATGGGTTAACTTCAAATTCATCTTGTTTGAAATATTTTTCATAGTTAGTAACTTTTTTTTAATATTTTGGATTTTATCTTTTAATAGTTTATCATATAAAATTATAATAAATAACGTGTCCTCAATTATCCGTATCCTACATTCTAAAATAATCGCGTGTTTACGTGTCCGTATTGTGTTGTGTCCGTATCTCGTGTTCGTGTTCGTGTTCGTGTTCGTGCTTCTTAGCCTACAACAACTACTTCAACTCAAAGTTTTCTTACTTTGTTATCTACATTTTTCCTATATTTTTAAAAGTGAAACCAAATTTTGAAAACTAAAAAAAAAAGTAGCTTCGTGGATCTTGTTTTTTGAAATTTGGTTAGGGTTTAAATACTTCCTTTATGGAAGATGAAATTCTTGGTAGAGAATTTGACCAAAAACAAGCTTAAATTTCAAAAACAAAAAACCAAATGGTATGGTCCTTAGAGTTTTTGTTTTTGGTTAAATTGAGCCTAAAAATACTGTGGGTTCCTAATGTTCTGTTTTTTACCTTTGTTTTAAAAAAATAAAGCCATGTTTTGATAACTAAAAAAATATCTTTTGGAAATTTTTTTTTTTTTGGTATTTAGCTAAAGGGTAAGCGAGAGAATTCAAGTTGAGGAATTTGTTCTTTCCTGGTTGTAGGTCCTCAAGGGGTTAATATACCTACACCATGAAAAGCATGTAATCCATAGAGACCTTAAGCCCTCTAATTTGTTGATAAATCATAGAGGGGAAGTTAAGGTTACTGACTTTGGTGTTAGTGCTATACTGGCGAGTACGGCTGATCAGGCACAAACTTTCGTTGGCACTTATGCTTACATGTCTGTAAGTAACGTTACATGAACTTGACTCGGAACTTATTGCTCGGTTTTTCCCGTATACGATATGGTGCTCTAATTTATTGTAACTTCATGCAATGACTGCAGCCCGAGAGATTAAATGGAGACAAATATGATAACAAAAGTGACATATGGAGTTTGGGATTGGTTTTGCTGGAATGTGCAACTGGTCAATTTCCATATGCTCCACCAAATAAGGATAAAGGATGGGAAGGATTTTTTGATGTAATGGTTGCTGTTGTAGAATTAGCTTCACCTTCTGCGCCCGAACAATTTTCTCCAGAGTTTTGCTCTTTCATTTCTTCATGGTATACAAGCTTTTGTGTTTACTAATCATATGGAATTGTTTCTGCTGATCTAGACCGATAGATTTCATATTTTTGGTAATTCTCCTTATGATAAATTGGCTTTTATATTTTGGTTAGCTTACAGAAAGATCCGCAGAAGAGAAGCTCTGCGCGCGAACTTTTGGTATAATTGATACTTCTGCTGTTCACTATTGCTATTAATTCAATTAGAACAAGTCAAGTTGGTTTGTGAATGCTCTGCTTAAACCTTGTTGATTGGATCGTTTTTATTTTGTAAGATGCATCCTTTCATCAAAAAGTTCGAACACTTTGACGTGGACCTTGCAGCTTACTTCAAAGATGCTGGCTCTCCATTGGCAACCTTCTAATTTTATAAGGTGATCTCCTCGTTTATTTTTTTGAGTTTACAACATTGAGGTTGGAGACTCGAACCGATGACCTCTTGGTTATGTCACCGAGCTATTGCTCTTGTTGGCAGGGTGATCTCCTCGTTGAACTCAATCCCAAGCTTGAAATTTGGCATGTTAATATCATATTTACTCGTGTCCCATTTGATAAGCATAAACAAAAAACCAAGAACAAAATGCCAACAAAGCCTTAGTGTAACGTCCCAAACCAAGGATTCAGAATCTGAATTCAGCCCTGACATTTTTCTGCATCTCGTACGACTCGGTCACTTTACCTATTTTCCTTGAACCACTTCTTAGAACAAAGATTATCCCCACTGACCAACATGGGTTCTATCAATATGCTTTGTCCTCACTCGATTTCGAATATTGGTGGGGCTTACTTAGTCACTCATTTTACTCCATTTTTCACCTAAAGTATATTTTACAATTTCCACTCAAGATATGAATAATTGAAAGTGAGATTGATTGGGGTTGTACCTCATGTTTTCTAAAGTCTCATATTTGAAATCTCATTTTTGGCATATAAATGTGGAAAAATTGTTCACCAGGAACAGGATTCAAAGCACGGTCTCTTCCACTTAGACATCTTATTTAATTACTCCTTCAATGTCTTTGGTGTGGCATCAACTTGCATTGTTGCAGGCAACTATTATATTTGATGGTGGGAGGAAATAGCGACTACGAGATCAAACTGCCGAAATTGATCAAGATGTCGGTTCGTTTGTTGATGAGTAAATCCCTCCTGATGTAAACTATGTGACACTCTTTGTAATATAGTGTGTTGTGTTCTATAATGAAAATTGAGAAATGTGATTCAATTGTTTCGTGCAGATGTACTGAAAATGATATCAGGAAGTTTTGTAAACTGATAAACTTTTAGTACAGATAATTTGTATTACTGTAATTGAAAATTGCTACTTGCTACTACTATCTTAACATTTGTTCGAACATTATTTTGGAAATCCACATCTAAACCATTTATTTGCAACTTCAATTTAATTGTTGAATTAGGTTAAATCACCCATAATCAAATGTTTTAGGTATTTAATTAGATGTTGCAATGAGAGGTTATTTAGAATGATTAAAAATGAGTATTTATTTTGAGTATAAATCTTTTAGATGTGATTTTTCTTTTTTCTTTTTCATAAAATTCGATATATAAACCCACCTTAACCAATAATTCATATTCATTTTAATTGCACAATATGTGCGTGTGTGTTCGTTTTTCGTGCATGAAAAATATTTGATAAATGTTAACTTGAACTGATAGGATGAATTTAAGGTAAAAGAAAGTAACCAATAAAATGGGATGAAGGGGAAGTAGAGGTACGTGAAAATGGCATTTTGAGAAAAGAAAAAGAGAGAATCCACCATCCATACGAGAAGTGAAATAAATATAGTAAGAACCCGACCCAACACGGAGTCTAACTCGGGGTCTTAACCTCTTATGCATGAATAAAATTTAATAAACTTGTGGAGACATGCTAAATAACATTTGTATTTAATGAAATAACTTAAATAAAATGTAAGCAAACTTTCTGGGTACCCGAAAAACGATAAAATAATATTATAACCTATGTTAAACATGCCTCAAATCAATTTCATGTTTAAAATAGTAAATCAAACAATAAACTTTGAATATATACTTAAAAGCCAACATAAGAACCCTAGCGCAGCTTGCCCATGGTCACATCAGCTTCAGCCCAACCATACCGGTCCACCTGTAAGTACCTGGAAAGATTCCACAATAGAAAATTGTGAGTTTGCGAAAACTCAGTAAGAGATCCCAACACGGGATCTAACAAGAACACATAAATAATCAGAGAAACACAAAGTAACATGATTACATAAATGTCTTAAACTTCACTTCTAACTCAATCTTTAACTCAACAATGAAACTCATAGCTTTACCATTAACTCGATCTTTATCTTTAACACAATTCTTTATCTTTAAACTTGGTAGCCTATACTAGTGTGAGAGCACCTCGGCGAGCCGAAACAACCTCGTTACCGCCAAACTTCGAACACTGGCGCGGAAGTGTAGATCAAAGACCCTCCACAATGTGATATCTCTCGACTCACAACCCTAGCACGACACATGAGAAAAGTCAAGCGAACTCTAGATAGGTATGGCTAATCGGGTGGCCCTCCGATCCCTAACACTACCGTGAAGTAGGAATATCTTCCCCAACGCCCGACACCTGAACTAATCCCCCTACCGAGTCTAGCGATCAAGACACGTCTAACCTAATCGTAGCTCGCGCTCTAAAATCCTGTCCCCTTTGAGACCTTTAACTTGTATAAACTCAACGGTCCCATTTGGAACTCCTTACTCAGAACACACGACTCGGTTGAAAAGCTCGACTCCCGCTTGGGACAGTCAACACGAACCTAACACAAAAAAACTCACAACTAAACATGTTGGAACTATCTTCATAATCGGAAAGTAGCATTCAAAACAAGATCTCGAATCCTAACCAGCATGACAACCTAAATATCAGGAAACTGATCCTAGGCATAACACACTAACCTTGGAATCAAACATGCTGAATACAGGAAGCAATAACGATTATAAACACATTTGAAAATCATGCTGGAACGAACTAAACATATAAAGCATCCTAAACTTTATTAAACATGCATTCATAGTAAACACGACATTCAATGCTAAACTAATTAGATACATGCTCAAGATTACCCACGATGACCCTATACTGGGGAAATAGTCTCTTACCTTGGCCGAAAACCGTTCGGAACGGCCCTTGGAACTCAAATAACGAAGCCCCTTAAAGATATCCACCTAACAGCGGACATACATGACTAACGGGTGAGAATCGGGCCTTAAAAACCACAAAAACGGACTCGAGACACGGGATTTACCTTAGGGACGAAGTTTGAATTTTTCAAGTCACCAGAGACTGCGGCGCCGGCGCCGCCGCATGGGCTAGGGGTCGCCGACGCGTGAGATCCGGCTAGGAGGTAGCTTCTGGCGCGTCACAGCAGGCTCGGGGGACGCGCGTAGCTTGCAGGCGAGGCTTGAGAACGGTCGCATGCTTGGATTGCCAGCAACGTAGCTTCGCGAGGCGCAGTAGGCTCGGCGTGGCTCCTCCAATCTGAAGCTACGATGACACGGGCTCTAATTGGCTGACGAGTGGCGACTGCTGGTTGGTGCAAATGTCGGCGGCCTGTGACTGACGAACAGGTCGGGACTCGTGCTGTGACGACTAATGATGGGCGAATGAAGGCTTAATGATTGTGGTTCTGAAATCCGTACCAATCATGGGTATTTATAACCCAATGATTAGGATTTTCTAATTCTATTTTGTCTTCTAGCTTAAATTGTCCTCTTCCCTATTTTGTCCTTTAGTGAAAAATTACAAAAATATCTCTATTGATCCAAAACTACTATTTTGACCTGAAATTCATGAAAATATATTTTTGCCCCTTGTTTCCTTTAAGTCCAAATCTAAACCTTCAAAGGTAATTTAGTTATTAATTCCCACAATTTTTCAAAATAAATAAATATCTTTATTTTTTAATAAATTTCAAAATGTGGGGCTGTTACAAATATAAATGAAAAGGCGGTGACATTTGTATTGGTTCTCACCATCTCGCGCCAAATTGTAAGCTCTCATCTCTGTAATCTTGACATTTTCCCCTCCGACTTCAATTCATCTCTCTCTAATCCTTCGTCTTCCTCGGCGACTCCTTTTTGCTCTATGCCACCGCCTTACGTTGAGTTCACCGATTATGTAAGTTTTCTCCCGCTCTTTCGTCTCTGTGTACTGTTTGATTCCGTTGTTAATTTCTCTTCGTCTTTCCGAATTTCTCTCTCTTTCCGTCTATTGTTGCTGTGTTTGCTTGTTTGATGGCGATCGCCGATATTCTTGTGACTGTGAGTACAGCCACATGCTTCGTAGAAGATTGAGCTTTCGTGATAGTTCTCCTTCAGATCATTCAGCTGCTAATGGTTTGTCGGCGGCCAGGATCTGTGAGGAGGATGAGGATCGAAATGACGTTGTTGAAATTCCGAATCTGATGGAACGGTGAAGATTCCTGGTGATAAGGCCGAGAGTCGTTTTGATGTTTCTGCTGTGAAATTTGCTTATCGGCCGGCTGTTCGGGATCATCGGCGAGTTGAGGAAAATCCTCTGAGCTCTGATGCGATTTTCAGACAGGTAGCTAAAATTCTTGGTTGAACTCACCATAACAGTTGCATAGAAATTTGTTCTTTCTATTTGGATATCTTAACGTATGCTACTGGAAATATTATAAGCTATTCGAAGTCGATTTTTCCGTTTCTTGATTTTTTTTTTTTTTTTTTTTTTTGATTCCGAAACGTTTCTTGATTGAGTTATGCTTTGGCCAACTGATTGTCGAACGCATTTTTCTTCGGGTAGATTCCCACAGTGTATTTGATAATTAGATCCTTGCTGGCTGACATTGTAATTGCAGGTTATTGTTTTTCTTCATATTATTATAGCCATGCTGCAGTTCTCTATCCAGTTTTTATGATTCTCATGTCAGTTATGGTTAACTTGGCACTTCATTAGGAGGATTATCAGCTGATGTTGGATAACTTCTCATTTTATTTCTAGACTGTTACCTATGTTTTTAGCTTTAACATGTTGAAATTGGTTGTTTAAGAGGAAAAAGGGTTGATGTTATTGTATATTTCTAACCTGACATAAGTCTTTTAGAGATACAATGAACCATGCTGACTTTAAGCAGATGGTTCTTTATTTAATTATTTATGCATAACTCTTTTGCAGTTTCATTTTCACTTTGTTAAAAACAAGTCCAAATTTCTTTATGAGAAGATAGAAAAGCTTTCTCATTGTGTTATTATTAACTCTCTCACTATCTATTAAATAATACGCAAGGGCATGTTGGCATTGAATTACCTAGCAGTCTTGTATGTTGGAAACTAATATCTTAATCTATTGAATTGATTTTGCATCCATACTATATCATTTAAGTCTACCGAGCTTTCTGGATATTCTAGGAGTATGTAATCTTCTGTTTACATATGGAAATGAGGACAGACGATATGATCTTAACTGAAAATACATGATAGACATTTGAAGGCTAAGTTGCAAGGTGTACTATTTGATTTAATGACTTTAAACTGTGCAGGCTTGACTCTGCTGTTTTATCTTGTGTAACCATGATGCCCTTTGCATGCATTGTCTGGTTGAAATTGGTTTCATATGCTCATATGAATCATGACACGATTAATTTCCAAATCAGTTGATCAGGTAACAATCTGGTTTCCATGAACGAACTATTTTTTGCAGGAAAACAATATTCAATGAACTTTTCAGAGCTCTTAATAAATCATTAGTTTCAAATTTCAGTGTGTAATTTTATTATTACGATTTTTTTGGATATTATTATTATTTTCTTGTTCAAAACAATGTTCCTGATTTAGTTCTTTCTATAAGTCTTAGAACTGAGAAAATGGATTCAGGAGTCCCCTTTGAGTCAATAGCCGGTTTTTCTAAGTAATTCTTGAAATTTCTCATAATTTTAATCCTGCTCAATTTTTTAATCTTTGCTAGGATTAGAAATGTAGCCTTTCCTTGTATACTTTCTTCCTCTTGTCGAGTTTGGTATTATGTTTTCAGGTACTTTTGTCAATAAGAAAATGTATTGCAGATTTTGTCAGATAAATGAACCAGCTGCCCCTTAACATAAGTGCAGATAGTTGCTCTCATCCGCATTTCTATTACCTGTTGTGCTATATCAAGGCCTCTCTGTTTCTTTGGTTAGCAAACTCTTTCATTCGTTTTGAATATCAGGTTGGGACATGATCTTTTGGTTCTTGGCCAACCAATGAGTATCCTACTGTACTATCACGACTTTATAGACCGCAAAGGGATCGACTAAGCTACTCTGCCGGGTGCCTATGTGGCTCGATGGATAGACCTGGAGTAGCCATGACTTTCCATATTTTATGCTGGTAACATACCAATCTCACCCTTTTTCACTAACTAAATCCTCACTCTTTAGCTAGCATTTGGTGCCTCATATTCTTTAACCACAATTTTTTTTGTTTGTTTTCCTTTTGAGATGCAGTTCAATATTTGGGACTCATTTGTATGTAAATTGAGTGGACTGATGCCTTATTTTGAAATTCCGTATGGGTACAGATTACTCTATTGGATTACTCTATTGGAGCTTGACGTGTATACAACTCAACTCATGAAGTGAAAATGACAAGAAATAGCGCAAATTTCAGTGAAGGTTACAACCTTATTTTAACCTTGTTTTTATTTTGGGTAAAATAAGATTTTGGTTGAGATTTGTTCCATTTTAATTTTTTAAACTTTCAAAATCTAATTTTAGTGAATCCACTTCATAAAAAAAAAAAAAAAAAAAAAAAAAAATCTCCCTATACAAAATTTGAAGATAATCAAAATTGGTTGAATAATGTTAATAGTTTTAATACAAAAATAAATTATAAAATCTAATTTTATGTTTTTTTCAAAGTTTTTAAAATGAAACAAATTTCAAAATTCATGAATCAAAATGAATTAAATGTTAAAATTTAGAGGCCAAAATGATATTTTTTCCATTTTATTTTCAAGTATTACAATGAAAAATAAAACCAACCAACCATGAGTTTTTGGCTCATCATTTGTTGATATATATTTTTAATTTAGTTTTTCCTCGTCAAAAACGGGTTACATGTCAAATTTCCTAACAAATACGCACGGTTGAATAATATATAAATAAAATTCGAATTAATAATAAATCTAAAATTATAAAAGAGATGTCCATAGAATGGGACTAGAGAATGACATTTTCGTCTCCATTCCTATCACCAAAATTAATTTCTATCCCCCACTAAATTTTTTGCGGAGATTAGGTCCACATAAAAAAATTTCACCATTTGATTTTTTTCTTTTTTTTATAATCTTAACTTTTTCAATTATTTTTTTCGATAAGATTTTCAAATAGTTGTGAAAATATAAATAACTTTTAATTGATTAGTTAATTATTAAAGAAAATATACATTTAACTAAATATTTCTACCAACAAAAAAATATATACAAGTACAAAAGAGAAAATAAAAAATAAATAAAAATAAATGAGGATAGCAAAAGAGATGGGAAATATATTTTCCAATAAAGATTTTTTACTTTTCACTTGCTCCTCATTCACCCTAAAGATAATGTTCATACATTTTTCGTTATCGATTTGAATTGAATTAGGGGCAGTCGATATGGAAAAAAAAAAAAAAAAAATTAAACGAGTTTTTTCGGCCAGTACGGTCAGCCAATAAAATTTTCCTTTATAAAATTTTAATATTTTCATATAATTAATTGATTTATTATTAAAATATGATTTTTAAATGTGTTTTTAAAATATAATTGACTTTTTTTTTAATCCTCAAAATTTTAATATAAAATTGTATGATGAATATGTTTTAATTAAAAAAAATGAAAAAAAGATAAAAAATGAATTGAGCAATTTAACCGACCGTTTTAACCGACTTAACTGTCCAAACCGACCGACTAACCGATCGGTTCAGTTTCATTATTAAATTAATCGATAAGTTGATTCAGTGTCTATTTTCACCAAAAATCGATACTGATCGAATGATGAACACCCGTACTAGGGAGCTAACCCCGCAAAAAATAAACATCTCCAAGTGGAAAAGGCAAAAATAACTTGGGAAATAAATGAACGAACAAACCAATATTGAACATAACTTTACAAACCAAATCCCATAAAAACAATTTGGGTGATGATTGTCTAAATGAAATGCTAAGAATTCATAAATGAAACCTTTTTTAAAAATAATTCTCACACGAGTGCATAAAGTTCCAACAGAAAATTCTTGTACAAGTGAAGATAAAGGAGACCAGCATTGCTTTTAATAATGCACTGTCTCATCGTTCTCCAACTGCAATCCTTCCATCCCCTTCAATGCAGATTCGTAGTTCTTTACATGTCCTATGTGCCTTCCAGATGCGCTTCTCTTTGGTTCTGCCGGTGGGCTTCTCTGTGCACTTACGCTCTTGTGCAGACCACCAGGGCTAGCATCTCTTGTCCGGGCACGGTGTGGGTCTGATTCACTTCCAACGAAAGGTTCCCGGCTGCTTGACACTGCCGCACGTCTCGTTGATCCACTTGATCGCCCCACAATATTAGTGCCTATAAACTGCAATGCAAGAGATATTGAGCCGTCAGTATAGCTTACAAGACGTATGCAAAATAAAATTACATGATATTTAATGAAATCGTTTTCAATAATTTAGCATCAAGTTTTAAAATTATTTACCTTTCCTTATTTGATCCAATATTTCAAGATGATAATACATCCTACATCAAAAGATTTTCACTAATACTATTTTTTTTTGTTTTCGGATTAGTTTTCTATTTAATATATCAATTTTTCATTAAAAAATCTAATTAAATTCATTTAGTTTTACTAACTCATTTGTTACCGTTAAAATGAATGTTTAAAAAATCTACACCATTAAATTAATTAAAGAAATTCTTAGTGAACAATTACAGTAAAAAAGTGATAAAACTTAAACTTACAAAATTAAAAAGGTAAAAGTATAATAATTTGTAACTAAACGTGAAAATAGTATTTTGAAACTAAACTTGAAAATAATAGATAAATAATGAGAGAAAAAAAACATTTCTGATCCCATAGTTTCTATTTGGTCAAGATATGTCAATAATATTCAATTTCTTTAATATCTTAAATAATATTCAATTTCTTTAACGTAACAAAGTAGTGAGTTAGTATGAATGTTATCATGTTGGTTAGACTAATTTAAATGTCAATATTAATTGTCATAAATTTAATTTATAAAAGAAAACAAGTTAAATATAAGAGAATTTTTTGTTTTCTACAAAATCGAAGTTTTAGAAAAAAAAATAATAGCAAAAAAATCAATTCAATCAACTTTAATTAAGTGAAGCTTCAACAAATTTCCCAAATTTCTTAAATAAAAATGTAAACTAAAAAAACACGACTAAAATTGCCAATTATCATAACGTTGTGATTTTGAAATCCAAAGAATTAAAAAAAAAAAAAAAAACCAAATAGAAACAAAACTTAGGAACTAAAAATGTACTTTTACTAATACTACACTTTAAAATGTTAGCGATTTCAAAACCCAAAACCCAAATAGAACAAAATACCGACATACTAATAATACTATGTTCAAGAATTAGAGAACAAAAAGTATTCGTCACAAAATTAAAAGCAATTAGCCATTGTTAAACGTACCACAGCTTCTTTAGGGGTATCACTGTTGACAATTGGACTCTTGTGTCTGGCATAAGTCCCAGAATTCATAGCTAGCCCGGACACTACCCTCCGCCTAGATGAATCCATCAAACCCATCCCACCTACTGCTTGTGCCTCTTCTCCACCTAACTCAAAAAAAAAAAAAATAATAATAATAATATTAGCCGGGAAGGAAAAGGAATAGTAACACTACCCTCCACCTAGGGACCAAAACTTAGGGAATGTTTGGAGACGCGAAGGGAAAGAGATAAGAAAAGTGAGGGTAAATTAGTGATTGATGTCATAGCAACCTTCACCAACAAAAGAAGAGATAACTTCCTATCTCTTTCTACCACTTTATTATAATAATAATATTAGCCGGGAAGGAAAAGGAATAGTAACACTACCCTCCACCTAGGGAACAAAACTTAGGGAATGTTTGGAGACGGGAAGGGAAAGAGATAAGAAAAGTGAGGCTAAATTAGTGATTGATGTCATAGCAACCCTCACCAACAAAAGAAGAGATAACTTCCTATCTCTTTCTACCACTTCAAACATGTCCTGACTGAAACGCACCTGTCTGTCTATCAGCATTAGCATTTGTCAATAGACCAAGATGGATTCCGGAACTTGTTCCAGCACCCCCACCCTAATACATTATATACACTTCAGAACTCTGCTTATATACAAAAAATCACAATTTCACAAAACAAAAAAACAAAAACAAAGCCAAGTGAAGTTCAACTAACTAGGGCACGGGTTGGAGGAGTGGCCAGCTGCGACTGCTGATACTTTAAAATCGTCCAGTCAAACACATAATCAAACTGGAAACCTGTATTTCAACAATATACCATTAACCATGAGACAAAAACAAATAAAATGTGCAGGTATGAATAAAACCCATAAAAAAAATTCAAACCTTCACGAATAAAGAGATCGCGAAATATTCTTTTCAGATAAGCGTAATCTGGCTTATCTTCGAAACGTAGTGACCGGCAGTAATGGAAATATGATGCAAATTCTGATGGATAACTACGGCACAATGACTACAAAAGAATTATATTATGTTAGACAGTAAAGTAGCGTTAAGAATGATGCATTACTTCAACAATACTTGAAAACAACTTGCCTCAATAGAGGTAGAGACTTTCTTCTCACTAATTTTCTCATACTTCTGTTTCTTAGTTCCTGCTTTCAGCCCCTGCCAGGGAAGACTGGCAGAATAAAGAATACTAAATCAACTCGCAGTAGAAAAGTTTAATCAATGACAGGATAGCAAAAACAAAGTGAAAACACATCACCTTCCTCTTAAGAAGTACATAAGGACATAACCAAGAGACTCCAAATCATCCCTTCGACTTTGCTCTGCAAACCAGATTGTCAGTAAGAAAAGAAAAGACGGATTAATAAAAGCATTGTGACATATTAAATAATACTAAAAGAAAATTAATTAAAAAAAAACCCCGTGGTTGGATATATAGAAGCTAAGGAGAGCCTTAATTCAAATTCTAGAAAGCTTGGACATAATTTGCTGAAAAAGAAAAAGAGGTACGTGTTGATCATATGTCAAATTTAGATCCTTCGTGCTTGTGCACAGTCCTGGTTCATTTTGAAGAATGTTGATGGGAGGACAACTTAGAGCCCTATGTACATTCATGAATATGACAAGCAAAATGAATATTAGGGAAAATGCAGAGGATGCATTACAAAAAATTTGTACAGTGTTGTTCCTAGTTCCTACAGTTGATTATTTGGAAGCCCGTTTCATCTTTCAAGGCCAGGTTCATGGGCTTGAAAGGAGAGCTAAAGTAAACCAAAAACAACTCCCGTGAAGGAAAGGACCCGAACCCAAAAGAATAAGACCAATCGAAAAACTACATAACAGTCTAGGGTGGCATTAGTAGCCTTTCATTTCCTATCTACATTATTTTTATCATGTTTGGTACCACTATCACTTGAAGCTGGGATTTCAGATTTTTGAGCATTAAGTCTTGTTCTCATAGCAGTTGATGGAGAGTGGCATTAGTCGTCCTTCAGTCTCCATTAAACATTATAGCCGAGGGTAATCCTTTGTATACAATCGGGAATGGTGCAGAATTTATTGAAGTGTGATAAGTAGTGTTGTACTAGGAATCGGATGACAATATCCACTAGAGCTTCTTTCTCAGATTCTCCCAACATCTGGGACTCCACGCATTAGTTGATTATCTTAGTTCACCTGAGGTGATAGTACTATGATAGTGCCAAATACCATGCCATCTGAAAAGTTTGAACCAAAAGTGGGTGATGAAGACCTTGTCTTGGTCAAACTTAATGGAACACGTGTGGTCACATAACCTCTTTCACAAAAATGGATGATATACTGTACTCTTAATTGAGAATTGGTGACCCAAGGCGATGAAATGAGCATACTGTAAGACCCCTAATCCTCTTAATTCTCAAATATTCTAGTCTCTGGAAGGAGCAAATATGAGAAATCCTGAAGATGGTTGTTCTTGTATGGAAGAGGGAATCTTAGTGAGATATAGGTAAGTGTAGTGAGGGGAGGGGAGGAAAGGTAAGTAGGCTGGTTTTTGGTGAAGTCTTAGCACTTGGATGAGAGGTTCTCGTGCTCTCGAATTCACTATGGGTTTGTAGTTTTTTTTTACGAAGAACTATCATTCTTTCAATGTTACTTTGCAATTATTTGATGTTTGGAGTTCTTGTTAATTTTACATGTTCAGTAAGATATTGGAAACTTGACACATGCTTACTCAAGCAGTGTGGAAAATTGCTATTTTTAATAAAAAATGGTTTTTCTGTGGCAAGCTGGCTCATGTGCCATTTTGTGGGTTCTCTGAGAAGGGAGAAACAATAGAAGTTTATAGGTGTGGTTGTGGAAAGATCGTATGATGATGCATGAGACTTAAGAAGCACAAACACAAACACAGACACGAGATAATACTGACACGAAGACACACTATTATTTAAAAATGTAGAACACAGATATGTCGGAGACATGTTATTTATTATTTTTTTTATGATATACAATTAAAAGATCAAATCTAAAATATTTTAGTTTTTTTACCATGAAAAATAATTAAAATAAAGATGAATGTGAAATTTAATTAAAGTTTCAATTTAATTCACATAGTAAATTATATGAATCCATTTAAATCCAATATAAAACACAAAATTGTTGAGGTGCGCGCAAGCTAGACCGAACAGTCACGGATACCCAAAAAAAAAAGGCTACCTTTCAAGATGGGTCTACTCTTAAAGTACATGTTTCTAATCAAGGGTCCAACAGGTGCTTTCTTGTAATATTTCTAAATAGTCATTACATTTCTATTGTAATTCCTCGAAATATCAATTGTAGGCTTAGTTACATGTTTCCACAAAAAAAGGACCACATAAATTTGTTCTAAGCATTAAAACTATATATTTTAATTTTTATCAAATGCGTTCATGCTGTCTTTTTGTCCTAATTTAATTCTTAAGAAGATGTTGAATTACACAGTTTCTGATTCGTGAAGAGTCCATTCATCTAGGTGGCCGTGACTCCACTACCAAGTCGATGCCACATACAATTATTGATGTGTCAAAAATATCATGTAACTTGACTATTAACTATTAAATGTTACAGGAAGGACTCAAGGGACAGCCTCAAATTATGAAACAACAAGAACAGAGAAATAAATATTATATTCTTAAAGAGGGGTAAAAGAAGTACCAATCCCAAGGTGGGTGTTCATGCTAGCATATCTTGCGGTCCCAGTCAAGTTCTTATTTTCTCTACATCAAACAGGAACAATTATCAAAAGGCTTGTAAAAGAGAAATAAGCGAAGGTAAAGGCAAACATCTACGAACTCTTGTCACCTGTAGGGAATGTGTTGATGAGTAGAACTATCTCTATACTTCTTAGCAAGACCAAAGTCAATGATGTAAACCTGCAAGTAAGGAAATTCTACATAATGCCCTATCTCTGTGGTTTAGCAAAACTAAAATCGATTAAGATTTTAAGAAGTTCATTAATGTATTCATTACAGTAAATCTAAATCAAATACCTGATTTGCACGCCTTCCCAACCCCATTAGAAAATTGTCTGGTTTGATATCCCGATGTAGAAAGGATTTAGAGTGGACAAACTCAACACGGTTAATCTGAGCAACCAACCAACCATGTGTACAATTTAAATTAGAACAGAAGTCCGGTCAGAGAATTAACATCGGGTATCTATTCAGATAGATAAGTAAATCTACCATTTGATCTGCAAGCATTAGAACCGTCTTCAAAGAAAGCTTTCTGCTACAGAAGTTAAATAGATCTTCAAGACTGGGGCCAAGCAAATCCATTACAAGGACATTGTAGTCTCCTTCGACTCCAAACCATCTTACATTAGGTATACCAGCTTTGTTCAACAGATTCCAAAGAAGAAAAGTGAAATTCAGATAACTATCAATAAAAGTTGCAATTAGCCAATTACACTAAACAAAAAGTAAAATTATTAATAGTTATAATAAAGAGTAGAAGGATGTTCCATTACTTCCACCCTGAAGAATTCTGTACAACTTAGACTCATATAGCAACTGAGGATGCTTCGTCTTCACGTTTTCCTGTGTAAGAAATATGAAGTAAAATAATTTTAAAGAACATGAACAAGCGCAGAAGAAAACAAAGACAACAGCATTCAGCTAAAAGAAGCATGCACTGCATAAGAGATAAGTGCACATGCAACTCATATTAAACTAGAAATTGTTCCTATAGGCATAATTTAACCAAGTGTCTCATAAATCGCTGCTTTCCTAAGAAGATAGCAACCTTAGTTCATCAGATATTAGCATTCACCGCACTCACGATCTCTCCAAGTCGCTTAACTAGAAAGCACCAACGTTACACTCAACTAAACCAGAAAACTGCTGCTATTGACTTCGTTTTAAGCCAAGTGTCACACAAATTGTAGCTATGCTATGAAAATCGCGACATAAGTTCAAACATTAACGTTCTACCAATCTAAAACTTCTCCAATTGGAGCAGCTTCTGTGTAATTCAAATCCTGGCTCGCAAATAGAGGAGCAGTTTATGGTAAATCCAGGCACATATAAACTTCAGAACCTCAAACATCGACTCCTCCGGATGAAACAAAGAAAGAAACAAAAACATGCATCAAAGCGAGAAAAGATAAACAAACTCAGTGGAGTTACAATCGCAGTGTTGAATTACGATTGCGGAACACTTACGAGTTTAATCGCAACTTCTTCATTTGTCTGTATATTAGTACCTGCAGATAGCATTCAACTGCTAAAATCACTTGTAATACAGCAGCATAATCAGAAGCTCGAATGCAGAAAAATCGAAGAAGAAACACGAACCGAGATAGATCTCTCCGAACGAGCCGCTACCGATCTTCCGGCCAAGCCTAAACTTATTCCCGACACGAGGCTCCATCCGGCAAGGAACAAGAAGAAACAAGAACCCTAAAATATCGAAGGGGATTGCAAAAACTTCAACATCCAAGGGAATGGAACTTGTGGACGGTGAAGATTACGGAATTCACCGCCATCTCCACGCGGAGAAAAGAAACGAGAGGCTTGTCAATCAAGGAACGAAAGCATAGAAAATGCAATTAGAGATCTAGGGCAGCAATTTTGTTCATCATTTATTTTGTCACTCCAAACGCTGGGGCTGGCTTAAAACTTAAAAGCTAGTTTTTAAAGGGAAATTAATTCCAAAAATGTAATGAAACTGCCTATATACAAATGTTATCAAAAAAAAAGAAAAAAAAAACTATATTCTAATAATTAATTAAGGATGAAGAAAAAGGAAAAAAATAAAAAACGGTTATGTCAAGGATGTCTACCGGGCGGAGCGAGAACATGGATGATATTAGTGTTTTTGTCCTCTCTACAAATTCTAATCTATGTCCGGACAAATTACACCATAAAATTTTTCAAGGATGAGGCAGAAATTACTCGCGTATAATACATAGTGATTGGGTTCTCCACAATTTTTTTTTTTTACTTTTTATTATTTCCAAATTTTTGACAACTATTTTAAATCAATTCACTATAATTAAATAAATTTTCAAGATAAATATTTATTAGTTTCAATTAAATAGTTAATAATGCAAGAAAAATATCTATAAAAATAAAAATTTCTAAAATTTTATGTATATAAATGCATTAAATAAAATAAAATAATATTATAAATCAGGCAAGGAACGAGAAACCAGATGGGTAATACATTTCTCGTACCCGTCTCCATCTTTGATCTTTGTTTAGCTCACAAGATTTTTTATCTCTGCTTACTTCCCATTCATCCCCTAATTGGAGATTCACTGTCCCATTATAAGCGGGTCCCTATCCCGAGAAACATTTTTTTTTCTTTTGATATTTTAAATCTTTCTTAATGGATTTTTTTAGTTGAACACGACTAGTAAATCACTATTCCTAAAAAATCTCATGTTTGTATTTATAAATAAATAATTATTGTTATTGATTGATCAAACTTCAAATTAAACAACACTATTAACACCAATCATAGTTAATTTACGATCACTACTAATTCTACTAACAACTAGTAACATTAATCCCTAGATGGTAGTTAATTACTTCAACTCTTTCTTTCTGGTGGAATGAACTTTATTTCTATTTCATTTCATCCACAGACACACTCTTGCCCATCTTGTCGCAATCATTTGGACTTTCATCATCGTCTCACAATTTTAGGTTGATAATATTGTCTAATTCTTTTAGTATAATAGAAAGTGGAAATTTTGAATTACATAACTTACAAATTATTTACATGTTGATTTAAGCTATTTTTACTTTAGTTGATAGGGTAACATATTTCTTAATTGAGATGTCTCAACCAAAAGATAGCACATCAAAATATATATGTTGAACGGAAAGGGCAAATTAAAATATAAAACCAATAAAAAGTTAAATTAAACAAATTTGAGTATAGCTTAATTTTTGTAATTAAAAATAATATGGTTGAGTTTACTTGGTAAATTCATGGTTGAGTCCGTAACATTACTATGATTATTTCATCCATAATTTCAAACTAAAGCATTAAATGGAATGATACTTTATTTTTTAATGTATTTTTTAGTAATACTCTATTCTAACGTATATAAAACAATTAACAATAAATAGTTTGGTCCTCGATTACGTAGTAATACTTGAATTGAACACATCTAACTTTAAGATACTTAAATTGAACTTAAAGATTTTAGGATTATTAATCAAATTCATGGGCGTAATCGTTACGAACCTCTTAACCCCATGTTAAAATAAGAAAACAGAGGGAGCATATATCATCTACTAAAATATAATAGCATATATCCATTAGTAAAATATAAAACTAATTTACAAAACTTTCGTAAAAGATCATAATTGGCAGCTGTACCATGAACTAGTAAACCTATATAGAAAGGGTCTCTTTTACCAATTACTGCACAATTCTTTCTTCAAATCTGCAAATGTATGACAATATAAAAACCAAATGTTATATACAATGGGATGACAGGTGCAGAAATTTCATACTATTTTATTGAATGTTCAATGAGAAATTACACAACCAGGAAAAAACTTGATTTTGTACATAACCTGTGGTGAATTCATATGAGGCTTCTTGATCAAATCCTCCAGTTCCAGAAAGAAATTGGAGTCATTAGCAGTTGGTTCTTCATCAACAGCCACCATATCATAATTCTCTGCAAATATTGTGGATGGTGGTGGCATACAAGAACTTATCAATCTATTATCGATCGGCATTTCGACCGGTGTGCGTTCAACAACTTCGGGAGACATTTCAGTGAGTACACTCGGAAGATCACCGAGATTTTCATGGTCTTGCATTGCAAGTAATCTTCGTTTCTGTCCCAGCATTCTGTTCTGGACCAACTGTTGAAAAAAGAGTACAGGGTTGGTTGACATTCTGGTAAGGAATGAGCACAATTGTTTCTGCTTGCACTCGACACGTCGAACGCGCTCTTCGACCACGTTGAGTTGGTTGTGTGAGCCCTGCTGCTGCTCTCTCTGTCTCGAGATCTCCACTTTCAAAGAGTTGATATCAGTTTTCAAAGTTTCGAGTTCTGTTTCCACTACTGGGTTTGTCATATCTTCTAAACTCGTTACCATGCCTAAATGCTGCTTCTTCTTGTAATTGTACTGGCTTCTTCTCTTAATATTCTTCAGCAAATGTTTCTTCCCTCTCTGAAATCCTTCATTTGCAAACTCCCATTTACCAGAATTAACCTTCCTAAATCCCTGCAAGATCATCATCATCATCATTATTATTATTAAAATAATAGTTCAAAAATCAACAAATCAACCAGCTGTTTTAATTTATGTACGTGTATTAAATTAGGTAAATCACCGAAATGTATTTCAATTTATTCTCATATTAATATTATTATTTTATTTTTTCAAATTGGAAAATGATTACAAATACCGATATGTTTTGAGGTGCCACCAACCCTTGCCGTAAAATTAAGTTTTACTTGCACCACAAATTAACTATACTTTTTAATTTGTTTGGATTTAAAAACATTTGGAAATAGGAGACTCGTCCCAGTTGACCAGTGTTCTAGTTGGCCAAATTTAATTCTATTTACATTTAAATTATAGAAACAAAAGATTTTCTTGAAAGAAGAAAATCAATTTAAAAATAAATTAAAGTAATCCTGGAATAAATAAACGTTTCGATTGAACAATTGAAGAAAAAAAAAAAGAAGAGAAATTGGTAATACGCACATAAGTATTAAGCTGACGAATGAAGCTGGAGAAATTGACGTGTTTGAAATATTTGGGGAGAAGATTAATGGAGAGTTGATGAGAATCCCAAACAACGAAGCTATTACGAGCTTCACTCCAGGATACAACCGGGTCGGTTTCCGGATCCTCCACCATCTCATACGTCTTTTTTAGAAACGGTGGCGGCCCAGTTTCATGCAACCCTTCCATTGGTTTTGCCGATGACACAGAGCCGCCGCCGCCGCCGTCGGTCAGGGTTGCTTCTTTGATTAAAGAAGAAGACGAAGAAGTCGATCCACCACTTAAAATTACAGGATCATTAAGATGTTGCTCCTCCATTATTTCCTCTTCCTTAATGGTCTTTTGATCACGTGCCTCGTTCAATACATATACATCCATGACTTCACCGCTTGGACTTCCAGCGCCGCCGTCGGGCACCACCATTTGATCATCAACTTTCGTCTAACAAAACGCACAGAAATTGTTTGAGATAAAAAATGATTTCACCCTACACAACTAGCTACTGAAAATGACAAGTGTGCACGAGATATTCCTCTACTTAAATGGGTTCATTTGTTATCCATTCTCATTCAGTTCAATGAATCCAATTTGTCCTCCCAAATGGAAAATGAACAAAAAACTAATGAAAATTAAATCAATATATTCGCGTATTACATTCTAAACTCAGCAATTCGGTCGATGCGATCAATCTGCATGGCTGCCACGTGGCATTTGGTCTATTATTCAAGTAATCGGCACCGTCTGTCGTTTCCTAAAAGATAACATTCATTCTCTATGACCGGACACATGCAGTAATTCAATTTCATAAAAGGATAAATAATACGTAAAAATGTCCGTGATATTTTTGTTCAACTACTTCACTCATATTTTCATCAATAACTAAAGTCATTATACTTTCAATGGATAATGTACTAAAATCATTTAAAAGGAAAATAACTAGTTTAACTCGTGCATTCAACCATATTTCAGAATCATAACCGAACTTATAAAACAAAATAATTTTTTATTTAGAACCATATATGTATTTGAGATTTATACTTCAACCTCAAAACATCCAAACTAAATCTCTTACTTTTGATAACTCTTGAAATTGGACCTTGCAATCAGTTTATGTTAAACAATTTTCAAAAGATTTAGTTATCTCACTAATTAAATTAACAAAACCTATAAAACTTAACTTCAAACTTAAATCATTTTAAATTTTATTGAAAATAAAAACTAAACCATTTGAAGTAAAAATACTCCTTCATATGCACTCTCACTACAAACCATGTCATTCGAAACAAACCTTTTGTTAGATTTAGTCGGTTCGGTTTAGTTGAATGAGCAGTTCAGTTTTTTAACAAAAAAAAAGTACGAGAAAAGGCAAACCAAGTTCATCAGGTTGGAATCTGGATTGAAGGATCGACGGTTGTCGTTTGATTAGATGGCAATTCCCTTCTTTTCCCCCAATGGCATTGTTTCGACTGCTCAACTATACAATTAAAAAAATAAAAGTAAATATCAAATTCTAACTCATCAACCTTTACCATGAGGCTTTGGTACCTTCACTTGAATAGAACTTTTCCAAGGAAAAACACAATGCAAGATTATCATCTACATTTGAATGGACAAACAAACACAAGGCTTTAAACATTTGAATGGTTGAATGAACAGATTATGTCTTTCTCATTGCACAAAAGTTCATACCTGATTCGGGTATTAATCGGATTGCGTAACCACGAAGGTAATAGCAAAAAAGAAAGAGAACCAAACGTAACGAATTCTCTCTAATGCTATAATTTCATCAAACCAATGAGATGCAACTCGCCAATTCCCATTTAGCTGATTGTCCTATTTCACATTTGATTTAGATCCAAAGCCTAACAATAAATCCAAAAGTTTTGAAGCTTTGGCTTGATCATTCTTCAAACTTCTACTAATATTCTCATTCTTATCTTCCTTGTTACTTTCATTACTTGCAGCAGAAGCGCTAGATTTATCTTTATTCATCGACTCAAATTTCGCAGCAAACGCCAATGTTGACAGTAGAGCCTTCTGAACTGAGTTTGGTGTTCCTTTATTCATGCTAGAAGCTAAGCTGCCAGAAGATTGACTTGAAGTAATCGAAGTACCTGGAAGCCTCGAGAATATTGCACTCGAGCCTTCAGACTGCATGCTTCCCTTAATCTGTGAGGAAACATCAGAATCCACTTTTGTGTTGGACGACAAGCTGAGCAATTTGTTAGAAGTATAATTTCCAATCGGAGACGAGACGTTCATTGGTTTTGGTGCTGTCATTTGTACTTTATTCAGCAGCTCAGTGGAACCATGGCCAATTTTTGAACCATCTTGAGTCTGATAACCGGATGGAATAGTGGAAACGTTGTAGCTGGACGGTGTGGCTACTTTTTCACTGTACGACTTAAGTGAGTTTCCACCAAACGATAGAAAATTTGTTCCCTTTGGTGCTGTTTCTGGCTGAATCTTCCGTAAGTTTTCGTTTGAACTGTCAACAGAATAAAACCCTTTCCCGGCTGACGAATTCCTACACTCTACCTCATCATTCTTCACCCGACGAAAATGGTCCAGTGACTTCCCAAAAGAGAGAAAACTGATTCCACTAGGCGGTGATACCGTTGTGTTTTTCGGCAAAGATCCTCCCTGTGGAGTTTTATTCCAAAAAGCTCCAGCATAGTTTGGAACAGTAACAAGTTTTTGCTTAATACCACTACTGATATTCAATTTCTTTTGAGAGTCTAAACCATTTGATATTACCGGTGGTTTCAATTCCGTTTTCGAACTTGGGATTGTAGACTGTTCTTTTGGCAAAATCTGCAACAAATTAGTGAAGTATTAATAGGAAACAATGCACCTAGACTAATAAAACTGAAAATCAGAGGGAATTGCAACTCAGAATGCAAAAGGTTACCTTGTGTGAAAACATACAAGTATCACCTCTAGAGCATGAACCTTTGGAAACAAAATTACTACAAGGATACTTGAACAACTGATGATCGAATGGGCAGTCGTCACCTTTCATACACGAATGGCGTGCAAAATGACCACACGGCTGCATATAAAACATGATCAGCTTACACAGAAAAGTCAGAAAGGACATAGTTTAAACCAATAATTAAAAAAACATTATTAATTGACCAAAAATAACTGAAGCCTGTACTTTTTTATATGTAATTTGAAAATAGATGAAGTAATATAATAATAGACCAGCCAGTTGACAGCCGATGTACTAGTAAAACCAAAACCATTCCAAAATTAGGCAAACCCACTTTACGAAAGAAATTATTAGAATGAACTAAAGCAACAAACATTTGTTGAACCAGAACTAACTTACCGTGGATTTTGTCAAAGGAATTGTATCATGGGAAAATTTACAATTGTCACCCTGCAAAATAAAAGCAAATGGTAATTTAGGTACGATCCACAAATGTACGACTTATAACACAGTTAAATTATGGAGCTAACAAAAAGAAATTACAGGATTAATTATACAACCTCCTGACACCTCCCCTTCATATAATGGCGACAGTATACTACAGGTTTAGGCACTGTTACTGGATGCAGTTTCAACCTTTTGACACCAGGTTGTCTGTTCTTCTCTGCTCGCTTTTTCCTTTTCTGAATCTAGAGAATGTAATTGTCATGGTGAGTTAGAAAAGATAGTAAAAAAACATACCCAGTTAACACTGGAGTTAGATGAAAAAGAAATATAGGCATAACTTAAGAAACTTGACAAACATGAAAGAAGAAATACCTTTTTCTTTTCTTTTCTCCCTTCCGATAATGGACCACGTTTTTTCTTATTGTCAGTCCGAGTTTCCTGTCCATGGAAATTTTTAGAACAAAACTTGAAATTTTTTTTTTTTTTTTTTTTTACTACTCATAACAGTTAGTTATTTAAATCCACAATTACATACATGTTCCAATGTTCAAACCAGAATAGCTATGAAAGAACATTCCCGTTTAATTGTTGATAATATATGTCATATGATACGATGATACATAATGTCATTAGTATTAATTTATTGGAACACTGTCAACTTGATACTATCAGCCTATCAGAAAGCTATAAATATAGAAACCGAAGCAAAAAAGTTAACTCAAAATAGTCGTATAACATTACCTTTTCTATCGTTGCAAATTCTTTCCGTCCAATAGAATGCTCACTTAGAACTTGGCTACGAAAAACTTGATTACTAGCTTGTGTTGTAAAAGAATCTAGGTCTTTTTTGGATCCACTCTCTTTTACTGTATATCCTGCTTCATCTAACATAAAATCATTTCGATCTTCGATTGTACTTGTCATCATTTTAACTGAAGCCATACTACCATGTTTATCAGCATTCAAGCTAATCTTATTTTGTTTGGATATTTCTCTGTTCTCATGAGTTGCATTCTTTATTATGTCCAAAAATAAGGAATCGGGCTTCTTTGATTCATCATTAGCTTGAATTAAAGAAAGCTCATTTCTATTCGCTGTCCCCTCATAAATTTGAATATCAACAGCCCTTTCATCCAATACAGCCGCATCTTCTGAAATTTCACGAGTTTCGCCACAAATTTCACCCTCCTCAACGTCTTCGTTTTCATTCAAACATTTATCCATCTGCACATCATTAGACAGCATTGTGTGCTCAATTCCGCAGGTGTCAACCTCCATTGAAATAACTTTATCTATGCTATCCTTGCACTGTTCATAAGCCTTGCAAGACATCTCTTTATCCAGGTATGAGAGATCTACCTCAGAAACCTTTTCACTACATTGTTCACCATCTTCGACTTCCACCTCCAAGACCTCAAAACTAGAAACATGAGATCTCTCTATCGCTAAATCAGGCTCGAAAACTAAGCCCTTATCAGATTTTGAATCATTTGGTTGATTTTCAATTGGAGCTATATTTTCTTGATTGTCCTCCTTACATTTAGAAGCTTCCCCAGTCTTGTCATCATCTAGCGAAAGTTTTTGGACTATGCTCACACTATCTTCTTCAACCATAACTTTTTTATCTTCAACAATTTCTTCCTGGAATTTTTTAGGTGATATTTGTTCATTTTCGCGATTGGTTTGATCTGAAGATCCCATCTTGTTACTACTGCTGTCATCAACAAGCACCTTGTTTCCTACCACCATATGTTCTGCATCTAACTTGTCTCTACGACTTTTCCCATGAACACAATGGTTATCTTGAAAACTAGCCCCCGTGAGTTCCCTGTCGTCACTAGCGATGTCACCTCTTCCCTTAATCGCCAAATCTTCTATTACATCCATCTGTCCCTCGGAGTTAAGAAAATGCTCATCTTCAAGACTATTCATACCTAACCCATCTTCAACCACTGTCACCTTTTTCATAGCCGATTCTCCAATTTCAGGTCTTGCAAAATCTTCACCGCCCTGCTGGCCTGATAATTCGACAGTTGCTTGTTTCAAGTGGCTGCTACAAGCTGCTAAGCAGACATAATTAAGAAAGTCGCAGAAAATTTTGTTAAAAAGGAACGGGAATACAAGCTTAAATATAAGAGTAAGGAGAACTTTAAAATGCAATCAACATTTCTAGCTTATAGATTTGGTTAGTATTCAAATAAATGACTCATGAAATCTTTAAAAGCCATTTTTTCAACAATTTAATACTTGAAGGCAACAAAGCTAAAACCTTGTAAACTAGAGATCCACACTTGTACCACATTGGAAATGTGAGAACTAGGAATTCTCAACACATTTTTAATATATAGGACTTACTCCCCTCACTACCATTAGATTTTGAGATGGAACCTCACACTATCTCAAACCACTAATCCAAAAAAATCTAAGCACGTATTTGATCCACAAATATAGATCCGACCCAAGCGAATAAACCTAAGCTGGCATTAATTCGTATGCAACCCAAGTGGGTAAAACCTAAGCGGGTATTTGATCCAAGCGGGTAGACCTAAGCGGGAAATTGGATTCAAAAATTATAATCTAATCCAATATAGTATTACCAATGTGGCATGATACTAGGACCTAGGAGGCATGTTGGAGATCTCACCTTCTTCCACATTGGAAATGTGATAAGTTCTCGACATTTGTAAAAGATATGTGGGCTATTCCCATCATATAGTTACTCTATATTTTAATATAAATAATTAACTGTGTTAGGCCTTCATCCTATAGAGAGACAACAAGAATGTAATTTATTGAGTATTGAACTAAGGCATGACTTAAAACTCTGAAGATATCTCCAAGCAAGCACTACATAACCTAACCACTCCGAAACCTAGTATCATTAGAACTATTTTTAATTTAAAGAAACCTTTCATTGATGAATGAAATAAAAGAGGGGGAAACCTCAAGGCAAAAGCCGTACCATTAGAACTATTGCTCTGGAAGCTTCCACGTTATGATGTTGATTCAATTTTCAATGGGGTTTAAACCTCAGTTACATTACATGTGTGTACAAAATTTACAGAATAAACTCAAAAACAGATTATCGATGAATATACCAGATCTCAATTGTTGTGGATCAAATTCCGTTGCCAAAGAGACGTCGGCATCGTCACAGAAGGGCGATAGGATTCGTACGAGAGTCCGATAAGCGTGGCTCCTTAAATGTGATCGACGGTGAGGTGGGAACAATAACTTAGATTGGAGTAACGTGGGGGCTTCAATACGAGCGTCCTCCATGAATACAAGTTTCTGGCCCAATATAAATGCAAACAATTCAAATTTCTTCAACTTCAAGGAAGAAAACTGAAGATTTGAGAAGTTGATTCCAATATGACTGTTTTCTTCTGCAAATATTGACTTATGTTTTAAACACCCAGGTAAAACTCATGTAATCAAATCAAAAATAGGAAATTTCACATATAAGAATAAGGGTGCAACAAAAGACCAAAAACAAAAGTGTTCATGGGTTGGAATGGGAAGAGGAGTACCGATTAGAAATTTAGGACAATAATTTCTTAACTCATATACGCGAACTGAATTGACTGATAGAAACAAATCAACACAAAAGGCAAGAAAAATATTTACAACTACCCAACTAAGAAAAATCATATCAGACAAAATAAAGAACAAATATTTTTCATTCATAAACATTCTTCATTGGAACAAAAATCAATAATATATCTTTTTAAATATTCTACCAAAATATTCAAACAAACTATTATTAAACATTCAAAATAATTCCGCCATAAAATCTCACACAAACACCCCTAAGCATTACAGAGAATAAGAACTTTCGATCTTAATTAAATTTGAAGTATAGTACAATTTTGACGAGGTTTGACATTGATGTTTGTTAGGTTCACATGTGGGGGTTTTTTTCTTTTTTTTAATTGGTATATGGTTATTAAATCCATTCTATTTGCGGATGAAAGTAGTATTTTAGTAGGAGAAGTGTGTACTTATGAATTAAGTTGAAGTTTTGAAACCAACAAAAACAAGTAAACTTTTTTAGTCTGATTAAAGCGCAATAAAGGAAAAAACATAGATATTATTAAAAAATCTTCTAAAAACCTCAACAGAATATTTAAAGACGACATGGCAAGAAAAAGTAAAAATTGATTTCCTGATTCAAGAATCTCATCCCCTACAATTAAAACAAATCATGAAACGAAAAATGAGATTAGTACCTTGAGATCGTTGGCGAGGTCTACATGATCCATCTCATTGAAAGCTTTGTAAATTTAAAAAGAAAAATCCCATAACTCAATTCAATTGGTGAAAAAGGAAGTAACAATTAATATAACGTCAAAAGAAGAACTAAATCAATGAAGCAAAAAAAAGTAGACATGATAATACCAAAACCGAGATCGTTGAAATTTAACTTGTTGCTCATGCAAGGGAATGTAATATGAAGTTTGAAATGTAAAATCCTAGACTTAATTAATATGGTTCATCCGTTAATTAACCGTCAATAATTGAAATAACAATTTATCTTATAAATGTTTATAGGTTTGAATATGGTAAATTATTTGACAAAAGGAAAGCAATATCACACTCATTCATAATCCCAGTTAAGAGTTCCAGTCGTGTATCAAGCCCATGAGATGTTGAGGTGTAAAGCATGTATATATTTGAGTTTGAGAAGTATATAATGGTACTTGAGGTGTTTATCTTTGTATATATACATATGTAGTATATCTACCCAACTTTCGTTTCACATTTGAGGTGTATATCTATGTATATACTAGTATCAGAATGCAGTAGTCTAGACCATGCAACCATGTACATCAGAAAAGAATAACCTATAGCATTTATTCAAAAAAAAAAAAAAAAAAAAAAACCTTACAGCAATAGACCAATAACCAAATACACCAAAAAAAACTCCATTTTTCACACTGTAATTCAACTTTTGTTTTTTTTTTTTTTATTGAAATTTTTACTCTTTTTTTGTGAGCTTGTATTTTTTTTTATTATGTCTTCAAAACATGTTAATTCGAATCTCAAGATGTCCAAATACAATTTTCTACAAATATAAGAAAAGAAAAATTTAGAGCATTCAACCAAAAAACTCACCAGCGCCGTGTATAATATATGAAAAACTCTACTTTTTACATAAAATACTCCAATTTTTTAAAACATTCCGGAAACATATTTTTATCGTATAAATAGTTATATTCATTAAAAAAACTAGACTTATAACTTCATAAAAAGATAAGAAAGTTGAAAAACTAAACAATTTCAAATTGAACCTCAATTTTTGTGTTTTTTTCTCAATTAAACCTCTACTTTTTTTGTGTACTTAGTAAGTTTTTTTTATGCCTTCGAAAACATGATAACTCAAAGTCTAAGATGTCCAGATAAAATATTCTATGAAAATATAAGAAAAAAAATCTTGGAGCATTCAACCAAAAATCCACAAACATGGTGTATAATAATATACAAACGAACTCAATTTATTACATAAAATTCTCCAATTTCTTAAAATATTATGGAAACTATTTGTATCATATAAATAGTCATATTCATCAAAAACTCGAGTTATAACTTCATGTTTTATAAAAAGGTAGTAAGAAAGTTGAAAAACTCAACAATTATGAATTGAACCCCAATTTTTATATTTTTTTCACATGGAAATCTCTACTCTTCTTTGTGGGTTATAAGTTTTTTATACCTTCGAAGCATATTAATTCAATTCTTAAAATGTCCATATACAATTTTTTAACCAAAATATTAGAAAATAAAAACATTGGGCATTCAACAAAAAACCCTTAAATGTGGTATATACACGAAAACTCTATGTTTCACATAAAATACTCTAATTTTTTCAAAACATTCGGAAAACCTATTTTCATCATACAAATAGTTATTTCATAAAATCTAGAGTTTTTACTAAAAGTTTTATGGAAATGTTGTTAGAAAACTGAAAAACTCAACAATTTTAAATTGAACCTCAAACTTTGTGTTTTTTTCGCATTGAAATCTTTACTCTTTATTGGTTGGCCTATAAAATTTTTAGGCCTTCAAAACATGTTAATTTTACTCCCAAGATGTCTCAATACAACTTTCTACAAAAAATATAAGAAAGCAAAAACCATGAGCATTCAACGTCCGAAAACCCACCAATATGGTGTAAAATATACAAAAAAAAACTCCATTTTTCACATAAAATACTCCTATTTTTTTAAAAAAAATCCGAAAATCTATTTTATCATATAAATAGTTATATTCGTCATAAACTAGAGTTGCTACTCCAAGTTTTATAAAAAGGTGTTTAGAAAATTGAAAAACTCATCAATTTCAAATTGAACTTCAAATTTTGTATTAGGTTCGTATTGAAATCTCTATTATTTTTTGGTGGGCTTGTAAGTTTTATTATACCTTTGAAAAAGGTTAATTCGACTCCCGAAGTGTCTAGATACACTTTGCTACGAAAATATAATAAATTAAAAACCAGGATCAGTTGACCCAAAACCCACATTAAAGGGAGTGTATAATACACAACAAACTCCATTTTTCGCCTAAAATACTCCAATTTTGTACAACATTTCAAAAATCTATTTTTATCATATAAATAAGTTATATTCATAAAAAAACTCAACAATTTCTAATTGAACCCTATTTTTGTTTTTTTCATATTGAAATCTCTACTTTTTTGGTGGGCATATGTAAGTTTTTGTATGCCTTCAAAACTCGTGAATGTATAATACACGAACAAAACTCCATTTTTCTCTTTAAATACTCCAATTATTTAAAACATTATGGAATCCTATTTTTATTATATAAATAATTATATTCATCAAAATATATATATATATATATATATATATATATATATAT